>KZ807238.1:270266-282042 GCA_000696205.2 Oncopeltus fasciatus
ATATATATGTAATTTTCTTATAATCCAATTGACCTAGCCTATAATACCATCTTCCAAATTTCGTTCTTCCGAATTTTTTCATCATTTTCTCTATAGAAGGACACTAGCGAATTTCTTCTCCAGGCCAACTAAAGTCATGTGTATCTCTTTCTTTCTGCTTATCCGTTTTTTTCTCAACCACTTGAAGGATGCGAAATATTATATCCGAGCAAGATATCACATCTCTTAAACCAGCCCTATTGCATAGTAGGGAGCCCTATCGTTGCATTGATTGATAAAAAAAAATAAAATAAAAAATTTAATACATAATATAAAAAAATAATTCCTGCGGTCAAAGAGGTAGGTGTGTTTCTTGAACTTGACTAATTCCTGTGCATCGTAGATAGTGAATATTTGTGTATACACACATATATACACATATTCGTGTATTTGTGAATCCGCGTCAATATAAACTTCCTTTTCTTTGCAAACTTTAGAAGCAAGCAGATCAAGAAAATACTAAAGAAAGGAAGAGCTTCTAAAACGGATCTGATAACTGAAGATAACCTTCGTCCTTTCAAAAGTATATTAGATTTATCATAACTGTGATGAGTTTTTATGGATATTTGTAAATGAAAAATAAACATATGTTACATTTAGCATACCCTGTAACATGTACTCTTTTATTTGAATAAACGGCCTTCTCTTAGCGTTATTATGAGAAAGAAGAAGAAAAAAATACACGTATGATTATAGACAATTCATGAGAGGGAACAGAATAAAAAAATCTATCTGTCCACGCCAGGAATCGAACCTGGATCTCCTGCTATCCGGGCCTGGTATGCTGACTGGACCTGGTAAGCATACCAGGCCCGGATAGCAGGAGATCCAGGTTCGATTCCTGGCGAGGACGGATAGATTTTTTTATTCTGTTCCCTCTCATGAATTGTTTATAATTTACGTGGGACAAAAACCACAACCAAAATAAAATATTTAAAAATTCACGTATGAGCATCATCGCTCAACAAGATGAAGTTTTCAGTATTTTTTTCTTTTTTATACACCAAAAATTAAATATAATGGCTCTCATCTTCATTTTTTTTTTTTTATCTAATGGATAGAGTCATAGACATAATCTTCAAAAAATCTGACATGAGTACCACCACAATAGGTCTACTCCTTGGGGATTCGCTAATAATAGTTGTTTTCTTTTTGGTTCCTGTAACAAGAAGGACCTCTTGTTATCCGTGGGCCTTGGATGAATGACGATCCTTAGTCCTAGAGAAGGGAATCGCGAATGCTTCATTTGCATGTTAATCGGGCCCGGTTGTTTGTACGTCGTCTCTGATGGATATCGTGAATAGGTCGAGGGAATCGGACCTGGGCGATAACGCGTTTTTCAAACTGCTCCCTACCTAATCTCAATGCTTCACACCTTTTTTCTTGTACTATCCTTTCAGAATACCAAGATTAAAGAAAAATAAAGAGTTTGGGTGACTAACAACAAGACCCTATTCAATTATTTCTTAAAATTATAGTTTTTTGTTTGTTGTTGTTTTTTCGCCTCAAGTTTGTAACAAATATTTTTTTTAAATGTTATTAAATCGAAATTTCAGTTAGATTCTTAGTATAACGATAAGTTGCAGAAATGCCAAAACTAAGATAGCATTAGTATGTGACAGAAATCTCTTATTATTTTTTGGTCATTAGATAAATATATTCTGTAAAGGAAATACGTATATATATATANTATCGCATATATATATATATATAAGAAATTAATATTTAAATCCAAAATAATATATATTTGAATTTTTTTAACTCAAAAAAGTGTGTTCAATTGATTTTTTGTTTAATGTTCACTCGTTATTATGTTTAACAATTTTTATTATTTACCGTTTCTTCTTCCGTGTTGGACCGTGTCAAGTTGTTGATAGTTGCAGAGCTTTCGCACATCATGTGACGGCTTCTGCAGGGCTGAGTAGAGAAAGAGAGCTGTTTTTTAAATCCAAGTGGTATATAAAAAATTTAAAAAAACAGCTCTATATCATTCTCTACTCAGTCCTGAAGGAGCCATCACATGATGTGCGAAAGCTCGGCAACTATCAACAACTTGACACGGCCCAACCCGGAAGAAGAAACGGTAAATACATCTGACGACCGTCGAAGCCTACGTGAACAATTTTTATTATGTTTCATGAACTCATTGATTAAAAATGTAAAGCATATACAAAAATTCTTTAGATTATTTACTGATGAAGATTTAAATCAAATAGTCTAGGTTCAGCGTAAAGGTGCTACTTCTTTAAAACTCCCTGCCAATATTTCAGCTTTTAGATGTTCACAAATTGCAGAAAATAATAATAAATGAAGTACTTGGGAATTTCCAAGTTTATCCATACCCCCCCCCCTGCATTAAGAGTATTCTCCCAAGAAAATATCTAGAATATACTACTCGGTCTAGCCATGGGTGTGCTCCACTGGAATTTTAAATATTTCTATTTAACAGAATTGAGACAAACTATGGCCTCCCTCATGTCCAAGTCTGTAACATCCTTTCAGCCTGTTTCTTTAATAGGAAACTTAGCAATAAAGCCCGAAGAATAAGAAATCCTGTCGAAAGAGTTTTGCTCACAAAGATTTCCTCAGAATATATTACCATACATACGTGCAGATATAGTAGAGCTTAACATATACATTGTAGAACTGATAATACCTGACAAATGAGCAAAATATGGTCTTAGTTACATTGTTAAATATTTCCTTAGTAAGCGCATTTGCACAAATTTCATACAACATTAATGATAAAAATTATAATTTACAACCATTCTGTTTTTTGTTTTTTTTTTGTAACACTTACTATAACGAATTTACTGACAACGTTTTTATTTTGCATTACTTTAAACTTTCTTTTTCCTTGCCCGATTTTAGCCAGTGACGGGCACATCCAGAATTTTTCAATAAATGTATTGTAGATTTAAATGATAGAAAATCATCTTTATATCCTATCAAGATTTGTTGTGTTATTCTTATCTATAATAGCAACAAAAACATATATGATGTTTTTACCTTGGATTTCCTTCGCTGCGACCGATAACAGCCATTAATGAACTCATCCAACGACCTGCGATAAAAGATTAAATACAGAATTTATTCCGTAAAACTAAAATACTTAAGAGGGTATAATGGCCTTAATTATAAATTTTGCTTATGTACAAGTTTATTTATTAATAAAGTCTATATATATAATTCCTGTGCATCGTAGATAGTGAATATTTGTGTATACACACATATATNTATATATATATAGACAGATAATCTCTTGATTACCTTACAGGAAGTCTCCTACATTTGACTAACGATTCGAAAATCTCAACCATTTCTTAGAAATAGATCAAAGAATAATTGAAGAACTTTTTCCAAAGATGTATCATGGTGTCCATGTATATTTAACCAGAATGTTTATTATTGAACAGATTTTGGCAAATTTTTTATTCTAAAGACAGCCAATCCTCATATACGTATAAGCTCCTAACGCAGATTTTGTGTATGTCAAATAAATTCCACTGCAACTTAGTAAATATTTACATTTATATGTGCAAATGGAGAGGTTTTTTTTTACTGTAGATATTATTATTAGAAGATTTTTTGGGGGGGTTCGGTCAAGGTAGATCCAACAAAATACAAATTTAAAAATAAGTGTATTTTTTCAACAATTATCTGCAGATGTTTTGGCTTACATTGTAAGCCATCTTCAGTGCTATCATGAAGACGAGAGAGAACGTCCTGTCCTTAAGTTCACATTTCCATGACTGAGAACTGAACATGCCATGGAAATGTGAACTTAGGGAAAGGACGTCCCCTCTCGTATTCATGATAGCCCTGAAGATGGCATACAATGTAAGCCGAAACGTCGGCAGATAATTTTTTTTTTAATACACTTTCTTTTTAAATTTGTATTCTTCTGGATTTATCTTGACCGAACCCCAACAAAAAGCATCTAATAATTTACATTTATAATTTGAATTTCAGAAGAAACTCACTCTAAGGTTGTGAATTTGTATTTTAACACCATTTATTGAGATTCATAATTTTTTTGAATCTTGAAAATTTATTATCACTATTTGAAATAACAAATTTTAGTTATATATAATAGGCAGGGTGTACTAAGCCTGCGATCTAATGAAGTGACGTCATCAATCCTCATTGTTAAGAGTAATTCCACCCTCAGTCCAAAAGAGAAATAAAACTGCTAATCAACGGAATTAAGTCGCAATAAAGGGACTAAATACATTTGCATCAGCTTTCATGGTGGGATCATGGACCATAGAAAGCTGCTTAGTAATAATTAAAAAAAAACATCTTTAAGTGTGAAGTTAGATTTTTTCACGCCCATACTTAAATTAATTTTTTGGAACGGCGTGGATTCATTTTAGCTATAGAATTTCTGAAACTAAAGTTGTAAATCAACTCTTAAGTTGCATTTTCTGAATTTATTTGTTTTAAAATAAAATATTTTCTTTGGTCTAATTCAAAAAGGAATGCAGCTATCGAGTTTTTCTCTTGGCAGATTATTTGAAAAAAAAAAAAATTTCATACAATAAATGCAACGGAAATAGAATTTAAAAAAATCTTACTACCTCAGCCGGGACCCGAACCCGGATCTCCTGCTTTCTGGGGAATCAGGCTTTCTTTACACAACCGAGGACAACCAGATAATTTATTAAATCACACGCACTTTACTCTGAGTAAGACGAATATATCGCCTTATGCTTGAAGGAGCTAACATTGTAAGCTATGTGTTATGATCTCGTTTTTTTTTTTTTTGTTTTTTTTTTTCATTTATTTAAATACTGTATTAATTGTGGTATTTAATCCCACATTAATTAATTACAATAAACGCAAGGGAATTGAATAAAAAAAATCTTACTACCTCAGCTGTCCCGGGATTAAATACGACAACTAATACAATATTTAAATTAAGAAATAAAAGCAAAAAAAAAAAAAAAAAAAAAAAAAAAAAAAAAAAANTATTTTTTTAAAAAGATTATCAGCCTGGACTAAAAAGCCTTTAACAAAAATAATCTAATAATAATATCTACGGTCAAAAAACTCTCCACATTAACCTTTATAAAATGGCTAACTTAGCAAAATATATATTTCATACTTTTCCATGAAATACACGTAACCGAAATATTTGAAAATATGTTCAAATGGACAGTTTATGGCCATATAGATTATTAATAGATTCTATATTTGTTATGGTTCGGTCAAGGTTGATCCAAAAAATAACACCATTTAAAAAGTGTGTATTTTTTAATTATCTACCGACGTTTCGGCTTAGATTGTGAGCCATCTTCAGGGCGTCGTGTCACCTGGATAACATGTTCATAACTCTAATGAAATATTTGAAGTATTTTCAAGAGCCTGTTCCTTTTCACTTGCTTGCCAGGAGTTAAATATCTGTGACTTGTAGGCGATGAGGAAAATCAGATTTGTCTAAGCGGCACTTCAATCGGGAATGGTTTTACTGAAGAAACGCAATCCATAGATGATTATTGCAATTCTCTAGTACCCTGACTGTCGGATGTACTCGTGTAGACTGAAGTATTTCATACGCTCCCGTTTCTTGCCCAGGAAAAGCAGGTTTGAATGTTTAGTAGCACTCCATGCGGGATTGATAACCACAATAAAGTGTCCCTTGATAAGTCGGTATCAGCGCTCGTTGTAAGTTGAATACCCTCGGGGCCTCTCATTAAAGTATAGAATGCTCACACCTTATCCTCTTATTTATGTTTGCAATTCGTCTAGGCCCTCATACTCTTACTTTACGCACGAATTGTAAATAAGGATTCTCACATGGTTCTATTTTTCTTATCCAGAACACAAATCAGATTTCAACTTCCGCTCAGTAGTTTTTTACTCGTTGCTTTCAGTTTTAAATTAAAATTAGATTATTTTTTTTTTTAATTTATTGAAGACCGACCGTAAAAAAATTATTTCGGCTTAACTCCCCCTCCTAATTAAATGCTTATATAATAAATTAAAGGTCTAATTTAAGTTCAAATTTATAACCCATAGAAGTATTTGTCAATCCTAAATGTATATATATACTACTTTTCTGATAAGTGCTTGTATTTAAAATTTATGTTATGTTTAAAAGCTCATCAGTACGTTTGAGAATGATTATTAATTTATTTTATTTTTTATTTTTCAGGTATGCTTTGACATTTTTCTGTTTTGCAGTTTGGTAAAGTTCATTCATAATTTTAAGCATTTATAGTTTTTCAATTTTTTATTTAAGTAAAAATTATTGTTACGTATCATAATCATAAGGGAGTTATTGCTTATTTTTTGAAACAAGTTTCATTATGATTTTATGAAATTTATGATTAATTTAATTCCCTCTGAGATAATTGTTGAATGGAATCCATTGAATGTTTAACATCATCACAATTATTGATGCAACATTCACCAAATTGCAGTTAAATAAGTAAGCTAAAATATACAAATTTACGCTCTAAATGGCAAATAAGCCCGAAATTAAATAAATGCTGACGTGCTAGTAAAAAAAAAAGAAAAAAAAAAGATAGCCATTGAGCCTAATAGTCAAAGCCTTAATACAATAAAGTTAAAACTTTGCAATTTTCCACTTTTTTTTCTTAATGGAAAGATGTAAAGAATGAATAAAAAAAGACAGTTAGCTCCTTCCAGCATAAGTCGATGTATTCGTCTTACTCGAGGGGTTTAGACTCCCAGTAGAGTGCGGGGAATATTTAATCCCGAGACGGCTGAGGTTTATATATATATATATATATATTTGTTGTGCGTAAAGTGCAGGTAAAAATTTTTTTTTTCGCCGTAGTTACGCAGTGAAATTGAAAAATTATGAGTGGATGTTCACCTGAAACTTAAACTCCAATTGAATAATCTAGGATCCACAATTGGTTGTTTTTCTTACTGAATTTTGGCTTGCCGCTTTTAAATGTAAATAGGAAGCTTGAGTTCTTATTTGCCAAAATCATACCAATAGGAGAGGGGATTTAAATTATTTGGAAAGGTCATATTCAAATATTCATTTCCTGCATAACGGGCTTTTTGTGTTGACAACCTGCATGGCGAATTTATCTACCGCGAAATATGTTTTTCGTTAACAGGTATGCATAAATTTATAAATTTGAGTACCCTTTATTTTCGGCGTCTATCTGTTAGACCCGGGGAGAACTGCATAGAATGTTACGATCGAAAAATATATTTTAATAACGACCTCAATAACTATATTCCTTCGAAATTAGCTAAAAGGTTGTTGTTGTTTTTTTTTTTATAAATCTAATTCTATAACGAAAAGTGAAAACTCTAAAATTGATTGTTATAAAACTCTTTGTTAACATATAAAATTCTCATTCCAATGAGGTCATATGACTATCTTTAGACACAAATATTGACTAGTGAAGGGTTGTGACCTGTACTATAAGACATTCGATACGCGTCTTTCATATGAAAAGGGGCGTTAAGCCCAAATAATAAATAATTCATGCAGCTCCTTCCAACTTTGAGGACCAAGAGAGCAAGGAATGATCCTTTGCGAGCCTTCTTCACATGACTGAGAGTGACAAATATTTAGTATTAATGCTTATTTCCGTCATCTTTGTTTATGTCTGCGCAGCTAATGTTTATTGACCAATATTACTATTTAAGTTCGATATTTAAAAAAAAAAAAAAAAAAAAAAAAATTTCTTGCATAGTAGTAGTAGTAAATCTACATTTTGAAAGAGGCTTTTATTTTACTCCCAAATTTTAGCGAATTTCAAAAAGGAAATTCAGCTATTGAGATTGTTCATATGATGGGATGTTCATTTTTTTTTTTTTTTTTTTTTTTTTTTCAAACAGGCCGCTCTTTCTTTGTGCCAACCGTCTCTTACCCCCTACCCTTTTAGGATTCAGTGTCCTTTTTTTTTTTTTTTTTTTTTTCAAATCTCTATCAATACTACCAATGTGATATTATAGTTCAAATTCTTATGAGACGCCCTGGGGATGTGGTTGGCTTGGTCCCACCGAGCACATCCTCCTTCACAGGGCTGTCACCTAAAGCTATGATGGACCTTACATTCTATAGGCCGCGAGGCGCCGCGGGGTGGGCTCTGTCTGTCTCTGTACGTCGGGATGGGGCCTGTGTCGATAGATCATCTTAAACTATATTGTATTCATAAAATATGGAGGGCGCTGATAACCTCAACAGTTGAGCGCCGTAAATCCCCAATAAACAACAACAATAAAAAAACATATACATATCTATAAATGCTCTTGCTTTCACAATTTTTATTTATTTTATTGAAGCTCTGCGTTTAAGTTTATTTCTATAGATTCTGGAGCAAATACGATTTAATGAATCGCATAGCCTTGAATAAAATCCGTCAGATACAAATTTACTTGAAGGAAATGCACATTGAGTTCATGGATCTCTGATCTCGCCGCTGCATTACTGAGCTATCTCTAAATTAATCCCTCTTATCCGTCTATCTGTAGCGTTGAGAGAATACACGCGACTCATTTGAAATTTGCATATTCCAATTTGGTTAACTCCTGAGAAGGTGTTTCTGGCAAATTCCAGGAGGGTTCAACGACATGCTGAGGTCAAAAATGGCCGTCATGCTGGTCTACTGAGATAGGAATTCATTTTAAGGAGCCTCATCAATCTGAGAAGCTGTAGAAAACCGATTCTGACCGAGTATGAATGACATGTCATCCGCTAACTCAATTACTACCAGTAACTTGGTCTGTGGCTATTTTGTCTAAGTTCTATTCTTACTCTGGTCTCAGGTAATCCCAAAGCTCGAGCTGTATATCACTCTGACTCTCTTCTCTTTTGAACATATATTTGTAACGTTTAAATATTTTAAGTGTGTTATTATTACATTCAAGGTATCCATAAAATGGATCCATCCTTTGAATTTTTAACAAATTTGTATTTTCAATGACTTTGAAATTGAATAAATCTTTTTGAGTAAAAATCTCTTTTTAGCTCCATTCATAAAATAAGAAGGCGAATTTCTTCATTTCTTTTAATGAAAATAACTCGGGAGAAAAATTTCTTCAACAGCTAAATACACTTGCTATTAGATGTTTTTTGTTGGGGTTTAGTCAAGGTAGATCCAAAAATACAATTTAAATGTGTATTTTTCATTATCTGTCGACATTTCGGCTTATATTGATAGCTATATTCAGGGCTATCATGAAGGCGAGAGGGAAACTCGTGCACAAGTTCCAAACCCTACCTCTCAGTCATGAAAATGGGATCCTGGTGACACGACGTCCCCTTTCGCCTTCATGATAGCCCTGAAGATGTAGATGAAGATGTCGGTAGATAATTTTAAAAATACACATAAAACATCTAATAAAAATATCTACGGTCAAAAAAAAAGTCTCCATTTAAATACATTTATGAGAGATATGACGTTGTCTAAAGCGATCTTGGTCTCCGTGTGCAATAGGTACGGGGCCAGCAGTAGCAGCGAGAAGCCGGCGTTCACTAGCCGCTTCCTCAACAAGTCCAAGTCTGCAGCGGTGGTCTCCCCTGAAGAAGAAGACCCGGGAACCTCTCGCCGATTCGCCTCTAGCAGCAGCTCCACGGCCGCCCAACCTTCCACGCCACGCTCCAGATACTCAGCGCTGAAGGTAAGCACCAGAGAGCGACTTTGCGAAATCTCTATACAGCTGTTGTCAATGCATTCGTCCTTATCAGTAGAGGACTTGTTAGGGTTCCGTCTTGGCCTTGGTTCATCCGAAAATATGCAATTTAGAGAAATGTATGAATATCTGCTGATGTTACGGCATACTCTGTAAGCCATCTGCAGGTCTGTTGATATATACTTTCATAAGAAAGTATGAGAAAAACAAAAAAATTATATGGTTTACATTATTATTACATAAAATTTGAGAGGAAGGTTATTATTGGCAGTGGTTAGTATCCAAATGTTAAGTTAATTACCGCTCTTTCCGCCTTTTGGCCCTAAATTCATATGTATTTATTCAATTATTTTTATATTTGTTCACGTAGGCTTCGACGGTCGTCAGAAGTATTTACCGTTTCTTCTTCCGGGTTGGACCGTGTCAAATTGGTGTTATTTGCCATAATAATTTAATAGGCAAATAACACCAATTTGACACGGTCCAACCCGGAAGAAGAAACGGTAAATATTTTTATATTTCTTTAATTTCTCTCTTCCCTTAGAAAGGCATCCTCAGAGCCATTTAATGAGTTATAATGACGTTTTACAAGTTCAAGTGATTGAACAACTTCCCGACGCGGCCTCAGATTTGCAACTAAAGACGAGAGAGTGCGCCTATATCATCAACATTCTCCAAGTCCTATCATACCTTGTATTCTCCGTCTCCATTGGTTTCTACTAACCATCCTCCGTTGGCGAGCGCTTTCGGACAATGTCCATCTTCTTCAGTTGGCCAAGGCGGTTGAAAACAGACAGTTACAGTGAACACATGTATTCGGCCAAGAAGATGGACAATGCCCGAAAGCGCTCGCCAACGGAGGATGGTTTGCAGAAACCAATGAAGATGGAAAATAAAATGTATGATAGTTCTAAATTCATTGGTAGTGAAAATAACCTTCTCCAAGTTCCTTTAAAACCTGGCATCGATTTCCAACAGTAAGAGGAATAGGGAAAACCCAATCGCCTTTCCCTACATTTGAGTCCCTTCAGCTACACAACACTCCACAGTCTAGTCTCTCAGTACTCCTCACCGACGAAGGGCGAGAGATCCCAGAATATTTTACTCCTTGTGTTTTTTTTTCTTTTTTGTGTGTGCACTGCACTCTCTATCCCACCTGTTCTTTATTACTATATATCGCAGCCACATGTGTTTCTATATATATATATATATATATATATATATATATATATGTGNTAAAAATTATTGATTGGTCATTATATCTCTAATTTAAAAAATATACCAAACACTATCCTAAACTGAAATTGGTGCCATCTTAGAGGCTAACCATATACTGCATTTTTTTCAACTGCTTCATTTTTTTTTCTCTATCATTTTAACATAATACAAATAAGAATACATTTCTATAATTACCTATTCTTGAATGATGACAACAACAGCTTGAATACAACAATGAATAAAATGAAAAATGACTTCAAATGATCTTTTTATATGTACTGAACCACTAGCTCAATCTTCATTTTAAACTTATCAAATGAATTTTGGGGTAAACAAAGATAATTCTTTAGAATATATATTGGACATAATTATCTACATATATATATATATATATATATATATATATATATAAGTTAAATATATGAGGATTAAGACTTAATCTAATGAATTCTAATAAATTAATGTCACTATAAAACTACATAGTTTCCTTCATTGTGTTTGGTATGAAAGAAATATTTCGATTGAAACTCAGTATAACAGGTATTTAAAAATTTATAATTATAATTCATAAATTTGTATGATTTAAATATGGGTGTGCTTATAGGACCGGAAGAGCAGACTGGCACGTTCGAAGAGCACGCACAGTCTGGCGGACGACGACGAAGACGACGAGCCCATGTCGCCTTCCGCCTACCTGGCGAGCAAGTACGGGCCTGGCACCTCTCTCGCCAAGTCCCGCTCCAGCCACGCCATCAAGTCGCGGGAAGCGAGTCCCGAACCCTCAGGTACAGTGGTAGCTGGACAGACACTCACGTAGTGCCACCAGGATCCCGTTTTGTTTGAAATAATTAATATTAACCGAAGTGAAAATACACCTTAAATAAATAAATAA
>KZ807238.1:282137-303489 GCA_000696205.2 Oncopeltus fasciatus
TATATATATATATATTCGGTTAATATGGGGCGCCAGGGTAGTTCAGGGAATCCGTTCGGCTCTCGCAACCCTGGCGGTGCGGGTTCAAATCCCACTCAGGGCAAGCTTTTATCTATAAATAAATGCATGTCCTGTAGATAGCCCCTCCCTCCATGTCCCTATGTGATTCAAAGAGGGGCTAGCACATGTAAAAAAAATGATAATTGCTATTTACGAGTATTATGATGATATAATGCTATTACTTCTGTTGCAACAGTCATTAAGCTATTTTTCATTATTGCTTCAAATCCTAAAACCACCGTGATCTATGAGAAAATAATACATTCAAATCTAAATTTAAAAAATTATTTTATAGGAGTATATATAAATAGCTTATGATCGTGACTGAGTTTTCTTGCAATACAGGCCAATAAGAACGTGAAGGGTGTGTGAAAAGGAGTAAGGGCAAGTAGAGGGAGAGGCGGCAGATATCAAATATAGGACTGAAGTTGAGGTAGATGATAAGGAAATAGGTAGACAGGAGAGGAAGAGGCGGCAGATATCAAAGTTAGGATTGAAGTTGAGGTATATGATAAGGAAATAGGTAAAACCAGGTAGAGGGAGAGGCGGCAGATATCAAAGGTAGGATTGAAGATGAAGTAGATGATAAGGAAATAGGAAAGACAGAAGAGGAAGAGGCGGCAGATATCAAAGGTAGGATTGAAGTTGAGGTAGATGATAAGGAAATAGGTAAAACCAGGTAGAGGGAGAGGCGGCAAAAATTAAAGGTAGGATTGAAGTTGAAGTAGATTATAAGGAAATAGGTAGTAATAGGTAGTGGGAGAGGCGGCAGATATCAAAGGAATATATATGACCCACAGGTACTATAATTTGAAATCAAAGGATTTCAAAGTAATTCCAAATATCACTCCATTAGATCATACATATTCCTTCGATCTAGGCCGCCTCACCCTCTATCTGGCTTTACCTATTTATTTTAAACCTAAATCAACTTTAATTCTTCTAGAATCTGAAATTTTATAATTTTTAACCCTGAAAATGGCTTGCATTGCTAGCCGAAACGTTAAAATTAAAGAATAAATTCTAGTGATTGTTTTCCTACAAGAAATGTTTTTCTTATGTCCGTTTTCACCGTACCTTCGCTATTTATGTAATCATACTACAAGGTCAATTATCTTCTTCCGGACTTCAAAGATGAATAGTAACAAAATATAATGTCAGATTGCGTCCCCAACATCATGTATTTAAAACTTTTATCGATATTGAAACCACAGGGTCAGAAAATAATCGGAATCAACCAGAGAGAGATGTCAACATCTTTTTGACTTCCATTAAATAGAATTCTCACCTCTTTGACTGCTTCTAATGATAACATTGAAGGAGTATAAGTTTTAAAAATAAACATTGTAATAAAGAAAACCTGGCATTTATTTCATCTCAAATTTTCACAGCACACAGTTAATTATAAGTAATGTGTTCCCTTTGCAGGAAGTGGCGCCTCTGGAAGCCTGGGCTCATCTGGCGGGAGCGGCCTGTCTGGAGAGAAAGATGGCGCCGCCCTCTCCAGCTGGGCTCGCTACCTCAAGAACAAGTATGGCTCTCGAGCGAAGGACACCTCGTCCGCGAGCAACTCCCGTCGCTTATCCCTGGGCCTTCCGCTCAGACAAGATCCCGAAGAGGAGACAAAAAACACCCGAGGCTCCCCCACTTCACCGACTCAACACACCTTCCATCAAGGTATTCACTCTCTTCATCGAAATTCTATTTTTAAGCTAGACCTTTACATATCTGTGTGTGTGTGAATGAAAGACTGCCAAACTGGAGGTTCTGGTGCAGTTATCGAACAGACTTATTTGCAAACAAAACAGAATATTTTAGAGCAGGTATCTAATTACTCGCCATAGCAGTCACTTGAAGAACTATAGCCGTAGCATTAGGTAGTAAATAAATACTCCCTTGTGGATTTTCACATTTTTTTCAAATTTATATGGGCTACGGGTCAAAAATAATTTACAACAAAATAAATTAAAGCTTAATTAATACTATAAATAATTATACCTACTAATAATAGATATCAATTAAATCTACTGCCCTTACTAACTAAGAAATATAATGAATATTATACACACACACACAAAAAATACAACTATGTATATATATATATATATATACATGATGTATACTCATATATGTATAAGAGGAGTTGTGTCATTTGGAGGCAGGTGGCCTTTTATGGCACCTTCCGCACAGGTCTGGATCTCTCATTACTTGCTTTCTCCGAGCCCTCAACAATATTAAAAGAAAATACACAGAAACATTAAATTTAATATATAATTTTACTACATTATTTGAAATTAAAACTACATTATATTAATGTATAATTATTAATCACATAACTATGTAAAATATAATAATTATATTATTATTCAAATTATTACTTCCTGAGTTAATTAATTAATATGATTCTGTCTGGTATAGGTAGTCAAGATAACTTAGAACTCATATAATTACCTGTCTGAATTTAATATGTGTGGTCTCAACATTTTTGTGTAAGAAGGAGAGGATTGAGCCCGAACCACCCCCTGATTATAATTTGGCGGGTGGGATGCATCACTAAAGAATTACCTTCTTTATTGGCAGTCATCTTGAAGTTAAGAATATCGGTTTGTTTAGTAACCTATGTAGGAGCAGACCAATACATATTATGAGTGATTTTTAATATGCTCTTGAGTCAGTTTTTAAAAATCCCTTTCAATATGGTCTATCAAGTAAATGGATACAAAAACTAATTTTATTTATTCCCCCAACTCAAATAATTGATTTTAATCCACAGAAATCAATAGTTTATGGCGGATAATGAAAATTTATTTTTGCAAATCTCTAAATTCTATAAACATTAAATTTTAATATCAAACAATATTTCTTGAGTTTTATTTGACGACATTTCTTTTTAATATGAAAACATTTTTTAGCGGTAATTTTATGTATGAAATATTATTTCAACAGGTTTCGGAGTAGATACAAGTACTAGAAGCAAGTACTTGAACAAGAGAAGGCAAGTGTTTAGTCTGGGGAGTAGGGGGAGCGAAGCTGGCTGCTTCACTTGGCCACGAGGAGTAGCAACTGGGCCAGGTGACATCATCGCTGTAGCAGATTCCTCAAACCACAGGGTGCAGGTGAGAGTATTTACCAAAAATACTTCGTATTATATATATAGTACTTGTGTGTGTATTTTATTGGAACATTTTTAGTTTCTGAGTAGAGCCATTATCGAATTTTTAAAATCAGTTTTATGTTACCTAAAAATGAATGGATTTCTCAAGATAAATCTGTTAAAAATCATTATTATTAAAATCGTAGCAAAGCATGTTAGAATTTATTTTATTTTAATTGAATTGTAATTTTATTTTATTTAAATTTATTTTTCAGCCACCAACTTGTGTGGATTGAGGTTAAAATTCTAGTAAATAAAAATTTAGCTGTGGTATATATGAATGTTAGTCAATAACATCTCTGCTAGGAAATTACAATAGCACTTTGGGAAATAAATAGCTTTCCAACATGATTCATTAGGGAAAACCTTGAAATATTTTTATTTAGACCAATGCAAAGAATTTTTAAAAGCGCAAAAAAAAATGTGGTTTGCTACTTTCTTAGTTATAGAAATTACAAAAAATGATTTTCTTTTCCTCCCTCGAATATGTCCAAATAGAACCAATTTTGCAATAAGATGTCATAACACAAATCGTATTTGTACAATTTTGTCAAACTTTCCTTGGAGGAATCGAGCTACTTATGTCAGTATCATGGCTTCCGAAAATTGGAGAAGCTACTTCCAACTATTTCATTGGAGAAGTTAAAAAAATCGTAAATAAATATTTATATATAAGGAGGAATTTAGAGGGAGTCTCAAATTAAAAACCTTAATAAGCATTATATTATTTGGATAATATTAAATTATATACAGTTTCTATTATTGTATACATTTTAGAAAAAAAAATATAGAATGAAATAGAAATAGAATGTTTTTTAAATTATTAATATTATGTAGCATTTGCAAAAAAGCCCATATTTAGGAAGGTATTTAAAAATCCAATATCAAGTGGGTGGACCTCCTAAATTTCAAAGTATACTAACCAAATTCGTTATGTTGAATTTTCGTTGAAAAATAATGGATGAATTAATTTTGGGTTAAAAATTCACAGATTAGATGGATGAGAGGTTTAGAGAAAAACACAATTTATAGTATTAATATCTATCTAATGCATTCCTTTTTTAATCAATTATCTAAAATATATATTCTATAACATTTTTAAGAAAAAGGCTTATTAAGGAAAATGTTTATAAATATAACTCATTCCTGGCCAATAAAGAGCCAGATTGGGTGGCCTTTCCTGTTATACTCATTACTTTCCACGGCTTATAATAAATATATAACTCTTCATTTTCAACACATTCACTGTAACTAAATCGATTAGTTGCAATCAACTATTCATGTTTCAATTTTTTTTTTTGTTACTACTTTAATTTTACGAGTTGCTTCTCGCAATAAGTGAGTTTTAAGTTTCCCTTAATTTGCATAAATACTTTATACATTGAAAATAATAATTGCTATTTGTTATATTTTTTTTTCAGGTTTTTGATTCAAATGGGATATTTCAAAAAGAGTTTGGAAGCTATGGGAATGGCGAAGGAGAATTTGATTGCTTGGCTGGTGTTGCTGTCAACAGGATAGGCCAGTTCATAATAGCAGACAGATACAACCACAGAATCCAAGTTAGTAGTCAATCAGTGCCAAAAAAAAGTTATAGAATAATATATGCAGACTATAATTTGTTAATATTGAAATTCACAAAGGAATATCTCAGAATCATACAAATCTGGCTTCATAAATAACTAATTACTCTGAAAGCTTATTATATCTATGGGAATGATTATACTAGAGTATTTAAGCAAATCCCATAACTGACTGAGAAGCGATTCTCACTTGATAGTTATATAAATCTATACCCATTAATGATAGAAACAGGAAGATTTTGTCATTGGATGTAAATATTAAGATAACAATAAATATTTATGTAATAGGCTATTTACAAACATTCCCTTGGAATTTATAATATTCATAAAGAAACTTATAAAAAACATTAAATAGACTCCCCTCAAGTGACTGTTGGCAGCGTTGACAAAATTAGGAATTCTAAATTTTAGATCTTATTTAAGTTCAGTTACCTAATAATATAAGGTTTATTAATTATTCACAAGACACTCTTGACCAAAAGTCTATAATGTGGAAAATTTTTTTTTTTCCATTATAAAACTGAAAAAGCTCCCACATTAATTATATTGGGAAGTACGCTACGAATATTATCTAATTTCTGAGTAGACATATTTTTAAGTAGATTAATAAAGAAAATAGTATTACAATAACAGAATAAAGAAACATTAAATTAAAGCCATCTTCAGGGCTGTTAAAATACACTACCATAACAAATTCTCTACTAATAATCTCCACAGGCAAAAAAATCTTCATGTGATAATTGTTTTTCTTAGGTGATGGACCCTTCAGGACGTTTCCTGAGGGCATTTGGATCTCAAGGTACTGCTGATGGGAAGTTCAACTACCCGTGGGGTGTGACGACAGATGCTCTCGGCTTCATCTATGTCTGTGATAAAGAAAACCATAGAGTGCAGGTAGGAGACGAATTTAAATTATCCAATAAAGAAAAAACCTAGAATTGTAAATCTTTTTGTAATTGTGTGTGTGTGTGAACGAGTCTATAAATATATATGGTAGTCAAGATAACTTAGAACTCANATGGTTTTTTCAGAATTACAGATATGATGGCCCCGAGAGGAGATGGACCTCTTGGTGTGTGGAGGGTGGCAGCTAGAATAATGTAAATACTGCAGTTTGTTAGTGGGCTTGATGTAAACACCAGTGGCAAAGTGGTTTGTCTACTAGTTTTATATCAACATTCAAAAAAGTGGCTTCGTCTTTAGATATATTTCATGTAAACTTCATGGAAAACGCCTTATTAAGGTCCTTTAGGAATGGGTATAGGGATTCCTGTCCATGACTCCAAATCATAAAAATATCATCCAGATATAATTTCCAGGCGAGGGATTGCAAAGGGCGGGTGGCCAGGAACATTTGTTCACGTTGGCCCATGTATAAACTGGCATAAGGAGGGGACATTTGAGTATATATATATATACATATATAATTTTTGTTGTCTAAAATGTAGAATCCAAGAAAATATTGAAGAAATTTTCAAAAGGCATCCTTTCAGGTCTCAAAAATTTCCGTTAACTGATTAGCATTTAATTTGTTGCAGGTATTCCAGTCTGATGGAACGTTTGTTGGTAAGTTTGGAAGCCAAGGTAAGGGTCCAGGCCAGCTTGACCATCCTCATTACATTGCTGTCTCAAACACCAACAGAGTCCTTGTTTCTGATTCCAACAATCACCGTCTACAGGTCTTTGATGTGAATGGTAGACCACTCTCTTCCATTGGATCTGAAGGTTCAGAAGATGGACAGTTCAAATTCCCAAGGTATGTCATTAAGTCTTATAGAGGAAGTATTGCATTATTCAAATTAAGCACAATACAAATGAGAAAAAAATTATAAAATACATAAATGTTGAATGGTTGAAGTGTTCAATTCCCCCAATATTTTTCTATTCATTATTTATTGTCATATCTTTATTGGTTTTAGGAAAATTAATATCTTTGTCTGGCAAGCAGTTTTTTATGATTCCACAAAAAAATATTATTACACTAATGGTAAAAACATTAATACAGTCCTCTTGTGTACTGTGAAGAACAATAAGGGAGGAGGGGCACTTCTTTTTTTAATGTTTATTACAGCTTAGGAGCTTTTGTGATCAATGAACCCAACATAAAAATATTATTTATTTAAGATATTGAGCTCAACAGACATGTCAGTTCTATGACTAATATGTATTACAAGATAAAAATGGCAAATAAAGAAAGGAATTTAGAATTATAAAAAAGGTACTCACAAAAAAAATTCACTGCCTAATAAGGTATGAGAAATAGAGATAAAGTAAACATAGGAAAAATAATATAGATCTTTGAAAATCCATTGGCATTGGTGAAGTCTGCTTCTCTCAGCTTCTCGCCCCTAAACGAATGATCACAGTTCTTTGTTTTTAAACAGGGAAAAGTATTTAAAGGGATTTCTGAATGTATAGTTTGAGAGAAAGACTTCATGACCTCAGCAGTATACATGCAGATAAGAAAATAAAAGGAAAAAGTAGGGAATCTGTATTGATGTGTGAATGAATCAGTAAATTAGCATCTAATTGTATAGTATAATGCAGTATTAATAGTTTTTGGGATTTCATAATCATCATTCTTTACATAGTAATCAGTTTTATAGCATTCTTCACAATTAGTACCCCCACACTCAATCACCTATTGAAAAATAGAACTTTTATACTTGTATGTATGTGTGTGTGTGTGTGTGTATATATATATATATANCCAAAAATGATGACCAAAATAAAAAATGTATATATACACACATATATATACATACATACATATATATACATACATCCCTCGCTGGAAAAATTTTTATTATGAAGGAAAATTATTAAGTCTTCCTATATTTTTATGCTGATCATGATCTATTTTTGTTCCTATTGGAAGATTAGAACAAGTCATTGTTCAGAATTTGCTATTCACTTCCTTAAAAAATATTTTAATTAGAAAAAATACTTGTGTTGTTTTCTTAATAAGTTTTGGGACTTATAACATAATTTAAATGGGAGCTCAGGAGCTGCTTAAACTATGAAAATTTTTCTATTATTTCTTTGAAAAACTATTATTAAACCTTTTATTAAAACAAAGGTGCAACCTTTTTTGGCAAACTGAAAATGAAAAACAAGAGAATATGAAATTGACTTAGGTTCTTCTTGAGTTGGCCAAGTAATATGTACTGGTGGGAGAGTGATTGAGGATACAAGCATTTTATTTACTTTCATAGATTTTCATAGGACTATTTTCTTAGAAAAATAATATTTAAAACAAATTTCATTCTGCACACATTATGTTATACAGGTAGTTTATTTTATTTATATTCCTTAAGTTATATTTAATAGATATAATAGGAAAAAAAACAAAGATCAAGAGTGTGTGAAATGTTAAATAAAACATTAAATTTAAAACTCCAACATCATTGTCATGTACATGTTGATGTGTCAGGAAGTTGCTGCGAAGTATCTCATGCCCGGATGAAAGTTCCTCATCAAACATTCCTATCACAAATTCAATCATCAATATGACTACTGTAAGTTTCCTCAGCCACAACACAAACAGTTCTGCTCGCTTCCCAGTTTGGGTTTTATTTGTTGTTTCTTTGTATTTTTATTTGGTTTTATTTTGTTAAAACTGGGCTCCCTCTGCAATTTCTGCTTGCTCAATACTCTTCAAATAGTAAAATGCAAATAATCTTGAACAGAAACCCCTTATTACTTGTGTCTTTTAACAATGACTTCCTCTTAATAATTTTTATTTGTTTAATTTTTTAAATAGAATATTAAAATAAGTACAAGTATTAAAAATGTAATGATACAAGTGAGCTATCTTACAATGAAATGCACTTCTAAAACTTAAACAAAATGCTCTTGGGTACACATTTTGAAAATTACTTCTTACTTTCTTATGCAGGGGGATCAAAGGACTGACCAAAGACCTCCANCATTATTATTTGTTAGCATTTAATGTCACAAGCATCATTACTTGAACCTAGTTAAAGCTCTTTTTTCTTTGTGGAAGATGATTGTTACATCAAAGAGTCTTGAAAAAATAAGTTAATAAAAACAGTAGAAGACTTATTTGTTAAAGCCATTGTGAAATATAAATATATAAAAATATAGCACTGCAAATATAATCACTTTGACCTCACAGAAATATTTAAAAAATTCAAAGCAAATAAAATTGAAAACGGATCAAAATACACTTTTTTAGCTTGTTTTAATGTCCTCTTAAAATTTACCTTTTCTTGCATCCTAGCTAAAAACTCAGTGTGATGACAGTTATTTTTAAATTTCCTAAACTAATGATATTTCTATTAGTAAAAAATTATAAAAATGGTGAATCATTCCTTCCATTGTTAAAACAGTTTAGCTACTTCCAATCTTGTTAGTATAGCTATAGAAGTAGATAATTTCACAAAAAATACCATACTTTTCCTCAAGAAAAGTATAATGCAACAATACACATGATCAGACACTTAAGAAGAGAAAAGATATCTAATTCTTGAAAAAGTTCACAATTGTAATCATAATTATGAATATTTTACTAAAATTTGATGAAAACCATTCATCCACGCACCATCCTCTCATGAACAAAAGACTACTTATCATTGACTCTGGTGAACATTTAAAAAAAATTGTAATCCTATATATTTTATGATATTATTAAGTAATCAGTGAATTAAAATACTGTAACTGTGTGTGAGTACACAGTGCCTATGTCTACTTTGTATCTAATGCAACTCCAGTTACATATTTAGTTAATGTTCATAGAAACTGTTGACTTATTGCTTTACAACTATTTAGCATATTTCTAAAATCATCATTTGCAATGTTTTAGAAATATTTTCCATAAATTTTACAAAAAGTATGATTAACTATCAATCGTAGTTTTTAAAATATTATAAAAATTCAGTAACTAACATAAAAAATGCACCACTCTTCCAGTCACTACAAAATATCTTTATCCACAATCTTCCCCTTAAATTACTTTAGGGAGTGGCCATATATATACATTTCTATTAATAATAACATTTTTAGTCAGGCATGGATAGTTGGGTATTAGTACCAATCACTTCTACATTGTTCAATGAAAATTAAAATCGTAATTCTTAATCCTTTAAGAAAACTCACATGTACTATTACTAAATATTTCAGTAACTCTATAATAAAGCTAGAATGGTTAGAAAGCATAGCCTCCTATATTAATACAATCATGACTTTAATGATCTCTAAATAAAAATTCTGATAATCATTTATACTCAATCTACCCTGCTTATAATGGTTCATTCTAAATGTCCACTAAAATAATATTTTGCCCTTTATAATATGAGCAATTATGTATCCTTTGAACAATATTGAAAAAAATAATTTATCATTTATTCAAGGCTTTTTTCGATTATTATTAAAATACAAATTATTTAAAATTTTATCATGTTTTGACAAATAATTGAAAATTTTTGATAGAACCTATTATATAGTTTTCATAGTCCAATATAGAAGGCTAGGGCTGAGAATGGGAAGTCCCTGGTGTGAGCTTGGACTCTGTGTTGTGGCTGAGTGTGCATGCATCTCCTGCAACACCACTTGTACATCTCAAGTGAGGTTCAAGGAGATCTCAAAGTTTGTTGAGTTCATTTATGTTTCAGTAATAGTGAAGCTATTGGAATGATTTTTTTTTTTTTTTTTTTTTTTTTTTTTTTTTTTTTTTTTTTTTTTTTTTTTTTTTTATGAATTTTACTCTTTGTAAATATTCTGCTAGTTCTTAGATTTTGTTGTCATCTGACTACAAATTACCTTAATTTAAATTGTCTTGGAATGAGAGGTGAAAAGCTTGCAATTGTAGTAGAGAGAAAGGATGATTTTTCTGTAAATGTTCTAGTAATAAAATGTGTCAATCAAAAATAAAAACTAATATAGATTATAAAAATATATCCTACAATATTATAGAAATGAATCATAAATGTGATAACTTTATTCATTTTTATTTAAATTTGCCCTGCAAACATTTGGCAATTAAAGTTAAACAAATCTTCAAAGTGTGCGTGTATGCATGCATGTGTGTATATGAAATCTTTTGAAAGAGTAACTTGTACAATATAAAGCTATATAATATTAAAATTATTAAAAAGGACAAATAGCTTGCTTTGGAGATTTGTTTCCAGGATTTTCATGGACTCTATGACGTTTGGCAGTCATTGCTCAATGCATCTAAAGTTCCTTTACCGTTAAATAGTCTTTCAGAAACAAATGAATTGCTGAATATGAATGTTTAAGGCCATCTCTATCAGATGACATGTCACTTACATTGAAGACTACTTCATCAAGCCTTTTCCTCCTTTACCATATTAGCCTTTCTTCTCTTTCAGTATCCTACAGAGTGAAATAGCCCCTTTCAAATTCTCTTTACTACTTGAATATAGCCCTACGATATAGATAATCATTATTCAATGAAAATTTTCTTCTAAGCATTGATCTATACTTTAACCTTATTATGTTATATTATATCTCAAAGCTGCCCTTACTTCACTATGTGACCATGATGATATAGTACGAACTTTAATCTGTCACTGCCAATGAACAAATAAGCCCAGGGACATGTTGCTAGGGGCTATTATGCAGGTATTGATAAGCCTGAACACAGTAACTTGGAGCCTCCTGTGTTTTGACACATACAAAAACTTTAGTAGTTCTATTTGTATGAATTTTCTCCATATCTATAGATAGGTTTTCATTGTTACATTTCAAATTATGTATTAAACATATAAAATGATTAGATCCTACTTTTGAATGCAGTTAGGTAGATGCTAGAATTATCTATTTTATATAAAAAGGTAGGCTAATTTTCTTACCAATGTTAAAAGCTTTTCAAAATTCAATGAAAAATTTATAAGACGAATCAAGCAATCAATGAATTCTTATGGGAGAAATTGTTAATATTTTGTTATAAGCAAATAGCCTTAAAAACAACATCATTTTATTAAAAATAAAAATGCTCTACTACTTTTGCATCTAATACAGATGCATCCAGAACAAAATTTAAAAAAAGTCATAAATACGACATTTATCATAAAAAATTTAAATTCTTTCAGAAAATATTTTATTCAAATTACTGTTTAGTTTTTAATTTTTAATGGCTTAATTATTTCAATGTCATTAAATTTCCAAATTTTGAAACTGTAATAATTAAAACCAGAGCACTATATGGCTCAGGTTATAAAATTTTGATATGAGAGTGTCACCTCTATATTCTCTCTACTCTATAACAGCTTAAATTATCTTAATCTTTGAGTTTTAGGTTCTATATATAGCTCAAAGAGATCAAATTTACATGAACTTGATCCAACACCCTGTAAATATTTTATCAAGTAACAATCTATCCATATATAACAAAATGGAATATACCATATTTTGGAAAATTAGGTTTTGTCAACTATTTTTTTCAAGACAGACAAATGTGATTTTTAGATCCAATTCTAATTAATTCTTGAAATAAATAAAAAGAACTAATAATTACCGGTATTTTAAATACTTTTTATAAATACAATTTATAAATAGTGTTATATTCCTGAGATGTCATATAGGTTTAAAAATGTAGCTATTAGTCCTAATGGTCCTCTATAAACATCCATGAATTAAAAATCACACTAATTAGGCTATCATCAACTAAAACATTCACTATTTTAAAAAAAAATTTAATTTTGATACTTCAATTATCAATATAAAAAGAATTCTCTAATAGGGAAATATGCATATCATTTTAACTCTGCCTCATGTTTACTTGTTCCTTCAGCCATCAGATTAACCTAACTACAAATATTCATCTTGAGTCTCAAACAAATGAGTCCCTTTCTCCTGATTATAAATCACTATTCTGAGTGTACATAATGAATCAACATGATCATTAGTAAGTAAGGCATTAATGCCACAATGTCCAATATAAAAAGAATGTGACAATGATCTTCAACATTTGTATGCAACTGGAATAAGATACAATGTCTAAAATGAATGAACTCTTCTATTACATTACACTAAAGTTCATTCATAAACTCTAGTTACTTTTAACATAAAAGTAGTTCTGAAATGTTTATTTTATGCTTTAAATTTCCTATTAGAAGAACTAATATTCATATTTGAAATAACTTCAAACCATTTAACCTATTTATCTAGATGTAGAATCCAATTAAATTCCCTTCTCTTTTCCAAAGAAATGTCTTTCAATATAATTTACACAACAATTTAAATTACAAGAAAATTTCATGTTTGAAGGGGCGTAGCTGTGGACGACCAGGGCTACATAGTAGTGGGCGACTCCGGGAACAACCGCCTACAGATCTTCAGTCCCGAAGGAGTGTTCCTCCGGGGCTTCGGCTCTTGGGGGTCGGGCGAGGGGGAGTTCAAGGGCCTGGAAGGAGTGGCAGTCACCTCCACCAACAATATCCTGGCTTGCGACCGAGAGAACCACCGAGTACAGGTCTTCTAAGGTAATTGGTAAATTATATTATAAAATTGGTTAGGTAATTGTCATGATCTAAAATACTTGCTAATCTTCTTTGCTATTTTTTTTTTTTTTTTTACAAGTGAAATTTTTTTTCTGATCTTGTCCATTCTGTGTCTGTGTCTTAGCATTGATTAGAAATAGTGATATTGGTCTTTTTTTATTTCCCTCTACATTAAAATTTATTTAATTTTACTAAGGCTGCTACATAATAATACATAAGCCTTTCATTCAGATTGACTACTTGGTCACCTATTACTTGATAGGTCTCAAGAAGTTGCTGCCGCAACACATTATAAGTTGCTCTCATATGGTTGGTGGTTGGATGGCCGTCGAGTATATGTGTCAGAAATTAATCAGGGTTTCTTTCAGGATGAGAAAAATAAAAGATTGGGTTCAGAATTACTGGGTAATTATTTTATTTTATTATTGTGAATGTTTCGACTTAACTAGTAAGTCATCATCAGGGTGATAATGATCTAAGGAAAGATCTCTGAGGGAGGTTTATGGTCGCATCATAAACTGTAGAACTAAATCTAGTTTAGTTATAAGTCAAAATGTTGACAATAATAAAATATAATAATTACTCAATAATTTTGAAGTAGTTTATTTTTCTTATCCTGGTCGAAACCATGATTAATTTCTCACTTTTGGTTTCTAGTATGTTTGCAGTAAAATAAATCTTACTTAAATATTATTAATCCTGTTTGTTGGTGATTAATGCCTGCAAATTTTTTTTACTGCTACTTAAATATTTTATGATAACCTTTGACATTAATTTATATTTAAGTAAAGCCAGTCATTTATTTATTTACCACAAATTAATTAAGACATATTTTTTCAAATGGGCAACTTTTAAATTACTAATGAGTAGTACTACGATAAAAGCTCCTTAAATGATTATAATTAATATTGAATAATAACTCATGTTATCTGCTCATTTAAATTCAATAAAATCCTTTAAAATAATTTTTTTTTAATTTAATAAATTTAAATAAAGGGAGAAATTGTTAATATTTTGTTATAAGCAAATAGCCTTAAAAACAACATCATTTTATTAAAAATAAAAATGCTCTACTACTTTTGCATCTAATACAGATGCATCCAGAACAAAATTTAAAAAAAGTCATAANATAATACAAATATTAATATAATTCAATTTGGTTATTCTCATAATAATATATTGTTTTCAGGTGGAGTCAAAACCGCTTGAGTAAAGTCCAAGCTCGGAAAAGTGAACTAGAAGCAACAGTAAGTCTCACAGGCAGATATGTCCCTTACAGAAGACATAGTTCTGCTCCACTTCCATTACCTCCATCTGCTCGATTCATCTAGCTGTCTGAAGAAAATCTATCTAATTGTTATGAGCTGAATTCTTTTTTTTACTTTCAGCTATTTATTTCAATTGAACATGGCTGCTAGTTCAGAACTCAGGTTGGCATGCTTGAACATTCTTTTCTTGAAGTCAACAAGTGAACTATTGTAGACTGAATCTTCCTGAATTTTTAATAAGATGTACTGTCTTTTAATTTCTTTCTGGTTGAACTGAAAACTTTAGTACTTAGGGCCAGTATTTCATACAGATTAACAGATAATCAGTTTTAATACATTTTTGAATGATTCTAATGTCCCCATATTCAGAGACTTCTGCAACTCTTTCTTTTTTCAAAACTGCTAAATTTTACATGAAGAAATAACTATTATTTTATGAATATTGAATCTGAATATGTTTCATAGTCAAAAAGTATTGAATTATTTGAATAAAATCCCTTAAAATATCAATAAATTCACCCCTGAATCTGACTTAGGAGGTGCATTAAATAAATCTTCAATGTCTATACACAATTGTATAGATATTTTATAGAGTGAAAGTATTCTAAGTTCACAGAAGAGGAGCTCATTGACTTGGCTGTAGTTCAAGATGAAGTTAGCAGTTGTGTATTTACTTTTGGACTGATATAATTTTTTTTCTAAAGCTGTACTTTAAGAAAATGAAAGATATGTCTATTACATGGATAGGTTCTTGGTACTGAAGTGTAAATAAATAAGGTGGTAAGAGAAATGTAACCATTGAGAAAATTAAATTCAAATCTCTGTTTAAAAGTGTATAGATTCGTATAATTAAAATGATAAAGGGTCTTTTCTTAAATGTCATAAAAACTGACCATCCACAGAGAATCAAGAAAAGAAGTTTTGTAAAGCTTGTGAACAAACTTTATAAATAGACAGTTACTGTACAAAATAACAGCAGCTCGACTCCTAGTCCTTTTGTCTTTCTTCTCCACCTTCTTTATTTTTAATTAATAAATTTTATCAAAGTTAATGTCATACTCCTCCAAATTCTACATTTACTTTTATTTTAATTAACTTAATTAAGTAACATTATTATAGTTGAGTTCTACAAATGAATATTTTTACTAATCATAGTTTTATACATTTTACATGATTATATCAGGTAATTAAATTCTGCATAAATCATCATTGCATTATCTCTGATTTTGATTTAACCTTTCTTCTTTCTTTTTCCTTTTCTTTTTTACTGAAAAATCTTTATTAGTATTTATCTTTATTTTACTAAGGTGGCCAAAATTTGAATACTTCATTGTTGTTAGTTATGAAAAAAAAAAAATTGTTCAACATAATAAGTATAAAATGAAATTTTATAACATTTATGTTTCATAACATTTTTAAAAAAAATCACACATAAACAAAGATATTTAAGAATTTAATGAGATGGAGGGAGTTTTAGGGGAAGACCAACATTTATAATAATGATATCTTTATTTTTATTTGAGTTACAAAAAAGTTTGTAAAACATAATGGGTACATAATCTTTGTAAAATTTATCTTCTATAATATTTGTTTAAAGATAAATGCTTATTTTTTTTCTTTTTAACTTTTATTACATTCTGTTAAATAAAAACATTTTGTAATTTGATTACAATGAAAAGTAAAAATGACATTCAATGTCAATCACATGAGGAGAGAAGGTGACCAATGACACCACTCTCAATAAATGCTTATTAAGAAAATATTTACAAATATAACTGTGATGGCTGAATACTTCCCCCAATCTTTTTTCCCAGTCAAGACAGTAAAGGGGCCTTGGAGTCTTTACTTATACATTCATTGCTCTCAACAGCTTAAAAGATATAATTCTTCATTTACTTTCATTTATTTCCACCTTAATATATATATATTGTTTGTTTATTGGGAATTTACGGCGCTCAACTGCTGAGGTTATCAGCGTCCTCCATATTTTATGAATAAAATAAAGTTTAAGTTGATCTATCGACACAGGCCTCATCCCGACGAACAGAGACAGACGTGTGTGTGTGTGTGTGTGTGTGTGTGTGTGTGTGTGTGTGTGTGTGTGTGTGTGTGCGTGCGTGCGTGCGTGTGTGTGTGTGTGTGTGTGTGTGTGTTTCATTACAAAGGACTTTTCAGTAATAAAAGTTGACTTCCAGAAGCTCCTGTGTGATGGACTTTTTAGTCATTATACAATAAATGCAAGGGGATAGAATACAAAAATCTTACTACCTCAGCCAGGACTCGAACCCAGATCTCCTGCTTTACGGACAAGTGTGCTAACCATTTCTCCACTGAGGCAATAAATAGGATACTTGCCCGGAAAGCAGGAGATCTGGGTTCCAGTCTCAACTGAGGGAGAACAATTTTTTTATTCTATTCCCTTGCATTTATTGTATAAAATTAATGTGGGATTAAATACCACTAATATTAGTATTTTTAGTCATTACTTCCAAATTATTATTTCAATTCATAATGATAGATAATCATGGAAGTTAGGGGCGCTCTTTGCTGGTATAAAAATTCTGTCCTGGATGGCCATTCCTTATTCAAATGCAAGATTTTGAAAGATTAGGAGGCTCTGCAGAGTATGGTGATTTGCTGGACTGTAGATATTCATGTCCACAGCTGGCTGGTCCTGATCAATTGAATGCCATAGATACATTTGCCTGAAGAACACTTAAGAGGAGGAGTCACAAATATGTTAGAACTAGGACCTCTGAATTAAAAATATTATCTCATTCCTTCCTAATAATTAGTCAAGGCAGTTATTTCATATGGTACAAAGATATTAGTAAAGGTGAGGGTATTGGGCAATGCTGAATTGACAAGATACCAGTCAGATACCCAGTTCAGATTGACAGTTTTTGAAATCAGAGACTAGCACCATGCAAACACTTCACACCAGAGGCTAGAGAAACCAGAAGCCCAAACTAATCAAATATTTCTGTTTTATTGGTGTCATTGCTTCTCCCCTGTACTATACTGATATCAGCTAAATAGTAGTCCGTAAAACAGTTGCAGTTGCCTGCTAGTTACTGAAAAGTATAGGTCAAGTGCTGTGAATTATATGTAAAATGGACAGTCGATAAATTGAATAGAAAATTTAAAGCTAATTCAATTATATAAGCAACCATGAATTTCTTTATATGTGGTGTGATAAATATTTTTCCCAGATTATTGTAACAATGAAGTGAGGAGTGCATCTATGCAAGCTTTAGTTAAAAATTAAATATTCAAACATTCAAAGTAAAGGATGTGGTGAAGTAAGCATTTTAAACTTAGAATCCAAAGTTTTTTTTCCAACAAACAAAAATGTTAACAGAATTGTGGAGGAACTGGTTTTATAGTGATAAGTGAATGACATTGTGCTTGGTATAGGTTACATCAGAAAACAGTTATGTAAATGAGGAAAATCACAGGCAATTTGTTCTTTATAAGTATATAAAATAATAGCTTAGTTTATAAATATAATAGTATTGTGTAGTCTATGTTCTATGTGTTACTTAACGGCAACTAATTATAGTGTTCGATTTTGAAGAAATTGTCTAAAGAACAATTGTAAAAAATCCAAAAGACCAGGCAGATCAGATGAAAAAAATTTCGCAAGGTTATTTCACCTAAAAGTGATAGAAGAGAAAAAGTAACACAATCTAGCTTGAAAAAAAAAATGAATTCAAGGGTAGCATGCTGTAAACCTCAGAACCTCTTTTACTGTTGAACAGCCAATATGGGTGCAGTTGTTATAAAGATTGATGAGGTTATCCCACTGATTAAGTTCTCTGACTAGTTTAAACTTCACCAGGTATTTTTTGACATCTCCTACCATGAACTCATCTAACATGATTGCTGAGCCATATATATATTAGGATATATATTAAATATAATATAGGNTGTCGCGAGTCTAACCTCCGAGGCAGACGAATATATCGTATTTTGCTCGGAGGAGCTGACATTGTCAAGCTGTTTAAATGACTCTCGTTATTTACTTTTAAATTCTAATTTTATAAATATTTTTTTTTTGGTATTTAATCCTACGTAAATTTTACTGATTTTTAGTGTAATTAAATTCTCGACACTAGTGCGGGGAATTTAATAACTTATCAGACTTGTCCTAGTAGCATAATTGGTAAATGCACCGGTCCGGATAACAGGAGATCCAGGTTCGAGTCCTGGCTGGGACAGTTAAGTTTTTTATTCTGTTCCCTTGCACTAAAAATTAGTAAAATTTAAGAGGGATTTAAAAAAAGTTATTATTTCAACATATATTTTCATTGAATTATTGTTGAGTGAGTTTGTTGTTAGAGGAATAGAAAGGTGGGGGAAGTTAGTAAGACCATATTCAGAGTCTTTAGTATTGAAATAGATTTGTTGAATAAGTGAATAAAGTTATTTCCAACATGTATTTTCCCATTTTATTTTTCATAAATAAAACAAACTATAATAAATATTACAGTATATGCTGAATACAATACCGAGTTGTTACTCCTTAATTACTAGTAAATAGGAAATCTATTTTAAAATGCAGCTGTTTTGAATTTACTTTACAATGCGCATTAAAAATAGGGATAGAAAGATAATAGTATGTGATTACTTATTAATACTAAATTATGTTAAGTATATTATTGAAATGGAAGCTTATAAATTAAGTTTTTTATTCTTAGGCTCATTTTCCTAGTTCTTCTTCCTTTTCTTTTTGTCCCTTCGCTAAGGCAAAAATAAAATTGTCGCTTTTTTAAGAATGGCAGGTATTATATTATTTATTAATATATTCATTAGCAAGAAAACCATTTAGGCTCATGGAAAGAGGGGCTGTGTACAATTAGCCACCGTATTCTAAGCACATGCAGGCACCGTTGGGCAAGCTTTTATTTCACTAAATGTCCGTCTGTGCCGGGGCTCCACGAGGACGGAGCCCACCCTGGTTTTGGGAGTCCCACAGGAATACTTCCCCCCAAAGCCGGCGCCTTAATTGTTCTCATGCTCTTTCTTCAAAGGAATTTCTTCTCAGACATGCCCAATAATAACAAATAACTTAATTTGCAATATGTTATTATTAATTATCTCCATAAACAGGCATAAATAATCTAACAATGTCCCCAGAAAGAGAATAGTAAGTTAAGCTTTCAAAAAATGACTACTGCCTGTTAATATCAGTAATGCTAAAAAAAACAAAAACAAAAAAACAAAAACAAATAAGTGTAAATAAATACCCTCTAAATAATGTCGCTCATCCCATAATTACAGCATACTTGCTTTTTCAATTAAGAAGAATGTTAAAAGAGTTCTTTAAATTTTTGTTGCAGACATTTAAAGAAATATCTTAGCAGTAGTGTGGTAGCCATAATCCTTTAAGGAGACGTAAGTGGACGTTTCGAACCGTTAGGCCTACCTGTGTCCACGCTCCTACCCCTAAGGCAGGTAACAGGTGATCCGCCATTCCCTCTGTAAAAACAGGAGGAGTTTAACTAACCCCCATAGAATCTAAATATTTTCTTTAGCATCTCAATAAGCTTTAAATTCAAATTTTAAGAAAACCTTTAACACGTTTTAAAAGAAACAAATGGTTCGCTGTAATATCAGCTTTTTTTTTAAGGAAGAGAAATTAAAACTTTGTGTTATGATGAGATTTTAAATGAAGAAATTAGTATACCAGCTATATATATATATATATATATATATTGACATTGACTGATTTATTTTCATTTATGAGTTTATTCACTAGCATTTTGACCACTGGAAAATGAAGTTAAGGTGGGATTGAAGGTTATTTGAGGCAGTGTAAGTTGCAGGAGAGTATGGCTGTGTCATCTGCATAGGACGCGAGTAGTGTGTCAGGATATGTTAGGATGTCAGCAGTGGAGAGGGTATAAAGAACAGGACCAAGAACACTACCCTGTGGAACTCCCGCTTCAACGAGGTAGTGGTCAGAATACTCCAGTCCATAGGGGACTTGAAATTATCTATCAGAGAGATAGGACATGATAATTAGGTAGTAAGGTTGTGGAAGGATAGACTTCAGTTTAAAGAGCAAGCCCCTATGCCAAACCCTATCGAAGGCTTGAGTCAGGTCAAGGAATGCAGAGAGCTCTGTTTTCTTTAATTTGGTAGGTATGGTACTGGGCCTTAACTCGATCGAGATATCGAATTATTTTTCTGTAAGAATCTGGGTCGTAGCTGACTACTTTCGTGGAGTCCATCCTATTTATTTATTAGGTGGTATTTATCACTTCCCACCTCTTGATAGAGCTTTTCTCGGAAGAGTTTGAATTGTTCCAATCCAGAAACGAATATAGGCGGTGGTCAACTAAACCTGGCCTGTTGAGTTGGAGTAGTTTCGGGAGATCTTCCCGAAAAGGGGGAAAACGGTTAACCATGGCAAATGGTGACTCTTCTTCATCACCATGTTCAGTAGGTGGAGCAGTGTCCATGGATGCTGTGTTATTTATTGTAGGGAGACGAGTGTGAGGTCCGCGGCGGGGGCAATTGAAATGGCTGTATTAGTGAGAGAAGTACTCTGGGCATGGCAGGTTGTGTGTGGGCTATGTTCGGAGAGCAGAGAGGTGGCAGAGGTACTTCGCCCAAGTGTCTTTTTGGGACGTGTTGTCTTTTTTGTTGGAGGGTGCTTTCTCGGCGAGTTAGAAGGGGTTCTTGCCGGGCAGAATCTCTTCCTCATTTTTTTTCCAGATAAGAGCTGGTGAAATCCATCACACATGCCATGTCCCCATAATTAATTTTTTGAAATATATAATAAAAATAAATAAA
>KZ807238.1:303668-332673 GCA_000696205.2 Oncopeltus fasciatus
AAAAAAATAGCAGACAAATTTTAAAAATAAGTTTTAAATTTCTTTTAGATTTAAAAACTGCTACCTCTCTTACCTGGGGCAGACAATGGGGCCATTATCTGGTAAGCCACTTTTGGAGATAGTACTTATCCTCCGAGCTGATAACTGACTTGGAACTGGGCTGTACTCCGTAAGTTGTTTTACACCTACAGCGATGACTGTTGAAGAAAAACAATTAGGAATTCACGTACGTATGTAAAATTTCAACACAAACTGAGCAATTTTTTACATATAAAAAGAGGAATCTTCAGGAGCACGATATTAACACTGCCGCAGACAGAGCGGGAATTGAATTTAGACTGCATGATGAATCCAATGATAATGCACATTTTGCAACTAAAAGGAATTATTCAATGTTTTCTACATAAAAAAATATATCTTGGGACATGGAGGAAATTCTGGTCTGGGCGAAATATGACAACTTTGCAGAAAGATCATGTCCTAGCTTAGAGGTAAGTCATTTCTCTTAGATGTAAAAGGATTTAACCAAAAGTACTGCCTGTAAAGCAGTATTTACTGTAATTTTTTATTTATTTATAATAAAATTAAAAATTTACTTTGGGTTTACAGTATTTCTGTAATTATTGATGGCTCAATAATTACAGAAAAGTAAGACATCCTCGAATGGTTAGCCGACTATTTTCATGACATTCTTAATCAGGGAGAGCAAGAGAATATTGTGATTGATGAAGATGCTGGAATCCAAGCTTTGGATGGCAATCAGCTTGATTCGCCCAAAGAAGAAATATATAAAACTTAATAATTACAAATCATTGGGCATTGATCAAATTCCTGCAAAATTGTTAAAGTATGGTGGATAGCAACTCATGCAATTTTTCTAGGATCAATTGTATGTTATCAGGGCTACTGAGACGCAGCCAGGGAAATAATAATAATTGGTCCTATTACATATGACAATATTATGTATTACAGCAGCTGTAGAGTGACTGGTATTATAGGTACAGTCTTAGTGACTTAAAAACTGATTGTGCCCAAAGAGCAAAAGCTAAAATAAAGAGCAATCCTTTTAATGAGGGTTATTTATTTTTTAATGCAATATTTTATTAAAAAAGCTATTTTCAAAATCTGAAAACTTGGAATGCGTAAATAAATAAAACAATAATTGTTCATGGAAAAAAGATACATTTATTACTTGACATGAACAAAAGTAAAAGAGACTACAGCATAAGTTGATCTACAGAGTCATAAAATAATATCAGATAGTAAATTGTTTTCATTTATTTTGGATTGATTCATAAATATCAATCTTGATTATAAAATAAATCAATGGTAATTTAAAACATTGACTAGTAATGATAAAACATTTTTACATTAGCAATAAGTAGAATCCTCTCTATAACATATTCGATAGATTCAAATTTAACTTACAAGCAGTGTAGGAATACTTACAAATAAATCATAATTAAACAATAAGGAATTTCTCCAAAAGTCAAATGTCCAAACTATTTTATCCCTGATAATTTATATTATATTTTCTAAATTAATCATTTTTATTTACAAATCATTAAGATTTTCTTTTTTTTTTTTCTTAATTAGGAGAAAAATAAAATTGACCAGAAGAAATCATTTAATATTAAATTAATATATCAATATTACAAAAACCAATATTTTTATATCAAGTGATTATTTTACTTTACATAATTGCACCTTAATAATAGTAAACAAGTTGAGCAAATAATCCTATATATTGGAAAGTAATTAATTTTCTACTCCGACAAACTGATATAATCTGTAGGCAGGATTTAAGAAAAGAAATGTTTTGAACTTATGAGCTACCTAAACAATTATTTCTTCATTTTTATTAGAATAAATAATATTTGATTCAATAAATAATATTATCAGATGATTTTTGTTAGGGTTCGGTCCCTTGACCTGGTCATTTCTAAAGGATTAATAATCAGTACATAATTAATTAAATGATCTTTATGCATTCTTAACAAATACAAAGGGAAGCAAACAACAAATATAACTTATGTTATTTAATACTTAAAACTTATAGATAGCAGAGATATTTTAATAAAGGAAACTAATTTAATCAGTACTAAAAAGCAAATCCCACTGTTTACAATAAGATTACATTCAGAATGATATATATAAATATTATAAAACATAATATNAAATAAAATATGGCAAAAAATATTATATATAATTCAAATAAAACATATTTAATAAAACGGCTAAAAAATTAAGATTACTTAAAAATGAATTACTATTATGAATGAATTATTGAATTACTTAAAAATGAATTATCAAATAAAGGTTCTTGAAATGAATAAAGATCACTAAATGGCATAAATATATTAACACCTTAAATATAAAAGACACATGACAAAATTTAATAAATGAATAAAGTATAAGATAATTCTACCAAAATAAGAATTTCAGAAGTAGAAATAAGCAAAAAGATCTTGAATTTATAAAGAGCATATACTATAATTTCCTAATTGGAATCTGTTATTTAATTAATTAAAAACAAGTAAAATTCTGCTGATTTTCTCCCTTCATCCTGAGTCATTTTGTACTTTAAATTCTATTCAATTAAATTTATAATTTTTTGTATGAATGACAGTAATCATGCATATTCATATTAATCATAATCATCTGTAATCGTAATCATTCCATGTTACGTTAAAACTCAACGACTCATAAAAAGTAATGTTGTGAAAAATAAAATTCATACTCATTCTTCAGTATACTCATTCACTATTTTCTAAATCAAATTCAACATATTAGTAGACATGACTTAAAATAAATTATATAAAAACAAGTATTATTTCAACATTTACAGTTCCAAACAAATTATATAAAAATAAAACCACTATTACCGAGAATTCTTATGTTCTCTAAAGGAATTTGAAGAAAGAGACTGCTTCAGAAAATAAAAGGAGAGGGGGGAGCACTCAATGGTAATATGGTAGTTGAAGTCCCTCAACCCTACACAATCATAACCAAAGAAAAGTTGATCATGGAAAGACAAAAAATATTTAAGATCATAATCATTCAAAAGATTTAAGAGATAAATAGCTTGCGGACAATTACTTATAAGAACATATAACATAATGCTGAACAAAGCAATTTTCCGGGAATGTAATATTATTTTATTGATTATTATGTAAAATAATTTGTTTGACAAATATTATGAGATAATTTCAAATTTGTTTACTCTCTGCACTCAATAGATATTTAGGCATAAAATATCAAATTTTATTCCAAAACAATAACAAGAACTTGTCTAATCAACAAGAAGCCACCACTATCTAAATTGCTTCTTCAGACGAGTACTTAAGGACCTGATTTTTCTTTTAAATAAAATATATTAAACAGTAGCACTTAGCACTTATATTATAAATTCAGATAACAAGACTCTATATAAAGGGTGAACAGAATGTTTTAGCTTCTGATACATAAAAAAAAAAATTACAGCACAATCCACTATATGTTATATAATGAGCGAAATGAGATATAACTATATGTTATATAATGAGTTATACTTTTCAAATCAAGTGATTCCGATCACATCTTTCAAGATATAATACAGCATTCTCAAAAGGGATAACCTTTAGTGAACAGCAACCTTAACCCACCCTTGGTTGATTACATCACTATGACAATTAACCTCTTGTTTTAATAGTACAAGGATTTTTGCTTCATAAAAATATGGTGGGAAACTAGAAAAAAAAGGAAAGGACAAATTTTTTGGACATGGGCAGATCACTATTTTAAAAAGTAACAAAGTGCTCGGTTATGTCATATTGCTTCAACCAAATTAAAACAGTGGCAGATACATTAAGATTTATCATCCTGAAGCATACTAACAGGAACTTGGAAGAATATAAAGTTCATTGAGCAGCAAAAAAACATGAAGTATTTTAAGGTATTCTTGTTATTATTCCAATCTTCATATGGTGCAAAAGGACCCTCCCTGCTACCAAGGAGGTAATCCATAGTTGGAGATCATAATTTATACTAAGTTACAACTTACAAATTTTTATTTGGATAGGAATTGTAGTTATTAATAGGACAGAGTTAACAGAGGAATCCAATTGCCATAATCACTTATTAGAATTTTAACAAGAATTAAAGAGTATATTCTACACATTTACAAATTTAAATATTTCAAGTCAAAGGCCATGTAAAAAAACTAAAGAAATTTTTATATATTAAATTAATGAGATATGAGACCTATAAAATAAAATAACTTTATCAGCATCTCTTTAAGAGCCTAAAGACTATATTAACAAATTTTGTTAAACAACTATAATAAAATCATAAATAATCAAAAGGTATGCGTTATCAGTAAATTATGAAAAATAAATTTAAAAAATGGAAAATGTATGAAAAGTATTTAATACACTTCTCAATATACAAAAAAAGAAAAAAACAAGGTATAAAATTGCTGATCACATAAAATTATTTTTCATAACTAAAAGTAATTTTAGGTCTGTAAAGATCTTAACCTTCAATTATTCTTCAGTACAATTACAATTAAAAAATAGAGGCAAATGAATAAAGTTATCTCAGATCTTGAAAAGGACTTAAGCAAGAGGGTCAATAAGGCAGGTACTGGGGATCTTAAGGGCTTCTTTAATATATTAGCAAGCATTTGTCATAAAAAGTTTCATCTGGCAAAAAAAAAAGTATTATTTTACACATCTTATGCTCTATTAATACTTGACCTACCACAAATAATTAAGAAAATATTTGCAAATTTGTATTGCATGCACTATGCACCCAAGCCCAATTTTGTTTCAAGAAATCATAAATAAATGTCAAGCTTAGATGAGTATAAATTTCTCATATTTATAGAAAACAAAATGTTAATTATAATATGTTGTACAAATTAAAGAAAATTTCAGAAGTTTGTTCAAAATTATGAGAAAAACTTAATACTTACTATAAGTCTCTTTGTTCAAATCTATGAAAAATATCAACGAAATATATATANATATATTCACTGAATTTGTTTGGTTTGTTTTCTGTTTAATCTATTATTTCTTTAAGACCTTATGAAATTTATTTTTCACTAAACTCAGTAGCTAAAATGAAACTTTATCATAATATAATTTTTAAAAACACCAAAAATTTAAGAATTTTAAAAATCAAACTTCTTTAAAAAATAAATTAAAATAAAATAAGTGAGTGAATTATTTGCTCATAACACAAGAAAAATTTAAAGTTTTGTTAAAATTAAATATTTATTAATAAAACACTTACAGAATTGAGCAGTAAATCAAAACAAGAAGACTAACTTACAGCTATCAATAATACAAAAATATACACCAACTGTAATAAAAATGATCACAGTTAGAAAGATAAGTGAGGAGAGAGAGAGAGAGAGAGAGAGTAAGAGATCCTAAAGAGGAGATAAAGATGTGATAAACAGTTTTAAATCTGAGAAGATTTAAGGAACTACTTAGTACCAACAGAATTTTTTTTACAAAATTCAACTCAAATTAGGTTAAGTGAGTAAGAGACCAAATTACTGAGTTTAATGCACTAAAGAAATAACTTGAACCATTAAACATTAAAAAGCCAAATCAGATGTTCCAATAGTATTTTTAAATTTTAGAGTTTACATAAAAAATGTAGAAATTTTACGTTTTAGACCCCTTAAAATTAATTAAAAAAGCAAGCATGAATTAATGATTTAAAAAAGTTAACTCTTCATTATATTATTAATAATGACTAATAATTAATAAATATTTTAACCAATCTAAATAACAGAGCGAGGTACAAATGACTACTTCATATTTTACCCTCCATGGCACTGGGTGTCATTTCTCTTATGAGGGAGCAAGAGGAAACTCCTAGGCAGAAAACCATTGTACAAAGTCACTGTAAAGTTTAAATCCAAAGACATTTTAACATATGTCCTGAGTGTATGGATTTAATTCAAAAATAAGGGAGGAGTTTAGGTAGGAGGAATTTAGGTTCTCACTAACCTGAAAGAAAGTTAGATATCGAATAGGAATGTTTTCTTAACTGATTTAATATTAAAAAGAAATAAAAAATATATTTGCTGAATAAAAATGATTTTTTTTATTAAGATTGTTTACTGTATAAGCTAATTGTGATTAAAAATATTCTGTTAAAGCTTCACAAATAATTAAAAAAGAAAGGTAATACCAGAATTTCTGATTTCTTAGGTTCATATCTGCATTCGTGTTTGATTGAGAAAATACAGATTTAGGTTTCAATTCGGTCCAATAAGATGAAAGGTTAGTTAATTATTTTGCTTTAATTAAATTAATCAGGAAAGTAGGTGATGTTCCACTTCTATTTGGCAAGTTTAGTTCCAAACCAAATAAGGCAAGTTTAGACAAATGTAATAATTTAAAAAAAAAAAAGTCTGACATCTTATAATCTTAGAAATTTGGGTTGTTCACCATTTTCTTAAAAATGTTTCTTCAAGTCCTACCCAGAGTGGAAAAATGAAAGTATATAAAACAAATAGAATAAATAAATAAAAGATGCCTTTATTATCTGATAATAGTCCTCAAACATCTATTTTTATTTGTTTTGAAAGTTTATTTTAAAACTACATGTGAATAAACTTTTGATCATATTATTTTATTTGAAGTTAATAGTTACAAAAAAGATTATTATGCAGAAAAAAAAATTTTTTTTTTGTAGTAATGTGGCGTATTATGCCATGGAGACTTCGTTTTGCAATATTGTCTCATTTTAAAATATGGGGGAGGGGGATGGGGGAAGGAAAAGATTTATATATATTACAAAATAGAATTTGTTGCACATGTCTGAAACCAACTTTAGTAGTTCTTCAATTTATAGTATAAATAAATATACTTATTAAAAGTAATAAGTCGTGATATTTAAAGTTGAATAAAACAAGATTAAAATAAATTATTTTCATACGTATCTCGAGAGGATTTTTTAATTTTTTTTTTCGGTTCCAACAATAAGGCAGTTCAAACATATTGCATTAGCACAGAGTAGTCATAAGCCGAGATTAAACGTTCAAACATAAATTAACTAGATAAATAAGATTATCTGGAATAGCCCTATCATAATTTTCTATTTCCTTAGTGCATTACATACTATTTTGTTTGCTTTCTTTTAAAAATAAGACAAATAATTTTCTTCAAGAATAATCATTGCTTGAATTACCCACTATTACTCACATCCTATAAATATTAAATCCTCACAGTAGTATAATTAATACTTAATATACAATAGTATAATAATTATAATTAATCGAAATAGATGACTGTTAATGCCTAACAACTATCTTCTTTTTTCATTTATTATAAAATAAAGAAAGGAATGACGCAATACATTATTACCTTAGGTTTAACCTATAAGAGATTCAAATTAGGAAAAAAAAAAACTTTTAATTCACAGAGATATCTGATTTATAAATAAAATAAATTAGTTAGAAATTAACAAATTATAAAGACTCAACTTAAAATTAACTAGCTAAAAATAATAAATAAATAAAATGCACATTAATTCAATAAATATTTGGTAGATAAAATACAATCTTATGCAGCTAAGAGAAAGAAGGCCTCACTAAGTCTGCATTAGTCATTCCAGTTTTGACTTCCTGAAATAAGGATATTTAAAATTTATTAGAGATTATGGTGAAGGTTGAGTTGAGAACACTTCTCTTCTTCACATTGTCTTACAATAATTTTATATATATATATACTCAGTAGCTAAAATGAAACTTTATCATANATATGTTAATGTAATATGAATTATTATATTATAAATAATGGTAATACAATAAAAAGAAATTTGCATGTCTGTAAGATCTTAAATATTCTCAGCTTGTTTTTTTGAGCCCTAACATAACTTTTTTTAACTTAATTTCATAATGACATACGTCAAAGTGATTATGCTGGAGAAATTAGTCAAAGTCAGAAAATACTTATCATTACCATTATTAAAAAATGGTATTAAACATTCTTACTGATTGAAGTCATAAAACCCATTTTTATAAGTTTGAAATTAAAAAATTATTACAATCCTTAATAACACATTATTGGAACTTGGAAATTATTAAATCTTATTTGGAATTGAACGATTCAATCAAAGATCTGTGCTATTTTTTCTGGATTGAGGAAAAGATTTTCAACATATTTCTTGATGAAGATGATGTCCTGGGTGAAGTGGGGGAGAACAGAGCCTGAAAGGTTGCTCAACAATACGTTAGCCATATGAGGGGCCAGATTGTTACTAAAAATATCCCACAGATTTTTAAGTCATTCAATTCCAACCATCCCCACCTCAAATTCACTATTGAATGTGACTGATATGACCATAAACCTCCCTCAGAGATCTCACCAGAAATCACTAAAAAAAATAAAGTTTTTATGTATAACATTGATATTTGTAATTTATATTGTTTCATATTTGTACTGTTTCGTAGTTTAAACTGTAAATCTTTCTCTGTCATATAACATACCTCATCTCTGTCTATGTTCATTCCAATCTATAATTCTATGAGTTTAATAGTGTGTATTATATTTCAGCCTTGATGATGGCTTCCTAGTTAAGCCGAAATGTCGGCAATAATAAGATAATTACCAGACAATTTTGGAGTATTTTATTTTTCCGACCCTAGCCGAAACTGACTAATTTCTCCAGCAAAATGAACGAACCTCTAACCATGTCAATTCAGAGTGATTACTTTTAATTTGTACTTAAATTTTAAAAATATCTAATTAAAGGAGTTTTTATCAGTAATGCATAAGATTTCGTAATTTACAAGTTTCAATAATGAGGAAAAATGGCTTTTATGACTTCAATAAGCAAGAATATTTAATACTATTTTTTACAATTTTTAATAATAGTAATGATGAGTATTTTACACAGTTAACAAAAAATTTGCCAATGTTTAATAATGATATGAATGTATTCTGATTTTTTAAAGGACTATGCTTCTCGCATTAACAATTCGTTTCTCTTTATCAGAAATTTACTTTAATCTTTTAGCCCAATTTTCCTGTTAATATTTCATAAGTAATAAGTAATCATTTATCTCAATGAATACCTATTCATCAAGTTTTTTTTTAATAAAATAATTTTGGTAATGAAGTTTAACCTATTACTGAAAATTTTTATCATTTTTAGAAGACCGCTTACTATATGTTTTGCCTAACAGATAGCTGGAAAGCAGCATTCGGCATGGTTGTGTTGTGTTCGGATTAAAACTGTTCAAAATGTATACAATACATGACATATACAGCACTATGATCTTTGTGGGATCAGGGTCCCACTTGTCGCAGACTGCTGTACAATTTTTTACAACTTAATTGTAAATTTACTCATTATAAAGTAAAGGCCAATCTCTCTAACTAGATCCCTCTACAAATTGTAAGAGAAAATAGTATTCAACTGACTATATTGGAATTTAAAGTCTAAGAACATTCTTGGAAAGTGTCAGAGCGGCTTTAGGAGAGGCCGAAGTGCCCGGGACAACTTAATCTGCTAAATGACCACTATTGTCCAAGCCTTTAGGGATAAGAAGAAATTTATAGGCCTTGCTCACAATATTGAGTCAGCATTTGACAGGACGTAGTGAAGGCACATTCTTGAAATGTTGAAGAAACGCGGAATTTAAGGGCATATTCTTAAATTTTTTCATAGCATGTTAGCATTACGGAAATATAGAGTAAGAATCGGTGACATAATTTCCAACAAATTTTCATTATGATCTCTGACATCATCCAGCATGAGTGGTGGATAGGTCTCTGCTTTCTCGTCCAAGTATGTCTGACCTTATTTGTTCTTAGTTGTTGATGAATTCCAAACATCTCTTTCGCAGACCAGGCTCTTAGTTTATGGCATTATTTCTTTATTAAATTTTCTATCTTGACCTAAAGAACCATTTCTTCCAGCTATAGGTGATGTAACCACTGAGTGAATCATTACATTCTTAGAGAATCTTAATATCTTTTCCTTAGCAAAGGAGTGAGGTGATCTGGTGATCCTATTGCTACTCCATCAAGCTGCATGTAAAAATTGCCATTAAATACATCGAATGCAGGCACAGCTTTAGAATTGGAATTTCTCTTGAGTTAGGTCATTCATTAGTTCAGACTAGAGAATGGATTCTCATGTGAATAGATTGTTTATGTTAAAACTCAGGATGACTTCTGCCTCAATCTACTGAATTCATTCTGAAGAATGTAAACAAAGTGTTGGAGTTTTTTATGTGGTGCCTGTGTTTCCGATACATGGCTTCAGTTTACCTGCAATTTATTTAGACATATTGCATCTAGTTTAGCCAATAGTATTAATAATTGAACTCATCCATGTCTCCTCTTTGTGTATCTTTGGTTGTCCATATTGTCTTCTTGGCATGGTGTCTGATATCTTCAGAGGTTTCAACTGGTCATCATTGCTAGCATTAATGGTGGAAAATGACCTATTCACTAAAGTATCCATACATGAGGCTCTGAACTTGATAAACCATTTTACAGAAGAGGAACACCAACTAAAAAAAAAAAAAAGAAGTTTTTTGCATACCCCCAAAAAAAAGAATAAAAAAAAGCTTTCCCTGGGGCTCTTTAAACTTCTGTCTCATAGTTGCCTATTTCAAGCAATTAAATAATATGTCTTTAAGTATCTCATGAGTAAACAGTGAACAAAACTATAAAATGAACTTTCATTTTTTATGTCAATCTTTCTTCATAAAATTCTTGAAAAGCCAAACTGCCGTTTATTCTCTGTAACCTAATTTTCATAAATAAGAGAGCGAGCATAAACAGACTTTTCCTTTACTAAAATGTCAAAGGAATTCACAATATGATAAGCACTGATAGAATGTATTATATCACGAATACAAGTATAATTATCTACTTTCACTTTGCTGCTTTTCATGGTTATATACATTTTTTTATGTGACTGAAGTGCCTTGGATACTCAAGTTGTTACTCAGCTATCACCCACAACATTTTTTTTTCAATTTTAAATTCTATTTTTCTACAAAGAATAATACATTTTATCTAAGTATAACAATGTACACTTAGACAAATTGTATTATTACCTACAGACTACAGAAATAGTTGTGTGTATAAAACAATTTTTAAAAGTACTTAGTATATTTTTGTCTTCTTATCATTTGAATAGTGATCTTAATAATATTTGGTAAAATTTATCATGAGAGTAATTATTGATTTATTAATTAAGAATTGAAATATTTTTGTAGATGGCTCAGAGATAGCCACAAAGTGAAGCAGAAACGCAAATAATATATTGAGAGACCAAAAAATTGATATAACTTATATCATTGATAAAATATTCTTAAATTTCCCAAAGAAGGCTGAATAGAAAAAAATTAATTTCACACAAAATACTACTAAAAAAATATTAACCTCACTGATCTGGAGTTGCTGAGATACAGTTGGAGTAGGAAGAGCAGGTAAGGTATGAGCTATCCCATATGGCCTAAGGTGGTACAGAAGATAGTCCAAAACATACATCATGTTGGGATTGACATAATGGAATGAAATAGCTGTATCAGAACAGCATTCAAAACCCTGCACATATTAAATCAAGAAATAATCAATAATATAAAATGAATAAATAAAAATCATTAAAAAAAAGTTAATTGATCAATTGAGAAACTGAATAACAGTTTGTTCTTATAATTAAGATGAAAATTAGAAATAAAATGTAAAAGAAAAAACAATATAATATTAAACTAAATCCTGAAGGAGGGGGGACAGCAAAAAGCCTTCTAAAAATATACATCAACTGATAATTTTAAAATTATTTTTACATTTATTGTAGCAATAATATTATAATTTAAAAAAATAATAGAGCTGTAAACATTGAATCAGTTAATCATTAACTAATCATGTTAATCTAATAGTAAATAGCAGTTGTAATTATTTTCTCTAAAGCTTATTAGAAATAGTATCTATCTCTATGGTAAATAAAGAGAAATAATGATAATATGAATAGGGATGAAAAAGATATTCTGAATCACATCATAAAAAGAAAGGATTAGCATTAAAGACAACTTTAATCAACTCATGAACATGAGCCTTATTTATGTATCGATAACACAATGTCTTATATCATGGATAAACGTGGATTAATTCACATGCACTTTGTTGCTTTTCAATAGTCCTATAAATTAAACTTTTAAATGGCATTGAGAAACATTAGATACTCAAAACTGTTGATTAACTATCACCTAAAACTTAGTTTGTTAACTTCAAATTCTATTTTTTTACAGATTATGATACATTTTATCAAAGCATAACAATAATTAACAATACATTTTAGAAAATTACATCATTACCAACAGAAAACCATTAAGTACAAGTAATGTAAATGTGAAGATCAATATTATTGATTCATTACTTGGGAAAGAGTGCTAACCATTCAAAGAATGAATCATTAATACAAGCTAAATTTTTAGCATTTTTAATTATATTACTGACAAAAATTTAGTTCCTTTGATATAATTATTTCAAACAATAATATATTACTGGTACCAAACCATTGCATAGGATTCAAATAACTTTACTTCAATAAGTTGTAGACTTAATTAGATACACATGTATCAAATGCTTATTATTTGAAGAATAATAATAATAAATCTATTTTTCAGAGTAACTAATTATATCAGTTGCTAAGTTAAATAAGCTTTCATGAAAAAGTTTGCTAAATAAGCATTTAAGCATTCCTTAAATAATAGTTCAAAACACATATCTCCTAAATAATTCCAACTTACCTGACAATAAATTTTCAAAAATTTACAGCAAAACTGTACCTCTTTTATTTATTCAAAGCTTCGTTATTTCACACATTATGGTATAAGGAAGGTCATCAAATTTCAAGTATAACTTTTGAAATAAAAATGGCTTCGAACATTTCAGAGTATGAAAATTACAATTTACAAAACTGCCCTTCAATTCGGTCTGGCATTTGTCTATCTGTTTGCTTTATTCTACGTTGAGCTATCTCAAAACCTATGAACAGACTTCAATTAAATTTTGGGAATCTACTCCTCTAAAATTTAAATTGTGAAGGTTGCAAAAATTATTGCTATAATGTTTCCTAAAAATCTAATAAAGTAGCTCTCATCATAGCAAAACACCGCTCAAGGGCATTATTCCAAAAATATAGACACCTCACAGATCAAAAATACTTCAAACGCCTTTCCAGACTCGTAAATGCCTATCTGTCTACCCCCTCAGCTGAAGACAAATCCCTCTGGATTGCTACTCACAGAATCTTTAAGAGCCATGAAGCCTCTACTCCCTTGCATTAAGGGGATGGTTCCTAGGCCTCTTCTGACAAAGACAAGGCAAAAAATTTTACATTTATAATTGCATATTACGAATTATCCCCTTCCCTCCCCTCTGAAAATATTCTGATAAAATACTATTTCCCAAACACGACATAACCCCTCATCCTACCGTCCTGTAAGTCTCCTTTGTACACTTTCAAAGTTTTTTGAAAAAATACTTTTAAAACAAATGATGCCTTCCATTGAATCCTTCAATATCCTCCAAAATCATCAGTTTGGCTTTCAACGTAAGCATTCTACTGTCCAGCAAATGTTTTGCATCATAGTTTACATTTTCTCTTCCCTTGAGTGCAAAGAGTACTGCCTAGGTGCTTTTTTGGATGTTTCCCAAGCAATCGATAGAGTCTGGCACAGTGGTCTTTTCTTTAAACTGAAATCCATACTTCCTAGTAACGTTTACCTAATCCTTGAGTCTTACTTATCCAACCATTTCTTTAGGGTTCGGCAAGGATTAGATTATTCTGATTTCTACCAAGAGAAAGCGGGAGTTTCTCAAGATAGTTTGCTTGGACCTACCCTTTTCATCCTATACACTGCTGACATCCCAAACCATCCAAGTATCCTGCAGATAAAAAGGCTATCCTATCTTCCCACCCTGATCATAAAACTGTTTCTAAAAACCTGCAAGATCTTCTTGAAAAAATCAAACAATGTGGTGGGGCAAATGGAGAATAAAATTAATGAAGCAAAATTCAAGTAAATTTTCAATTCCAGAAAAATGACTTTCTTGAAGTTGTGAAATTTAAGAATGACCCTTTACCACATTTAAAGTCCATTCATTACCTGGAGTTCCATCATGACTCACATAGACCAAACATATTACAATTAAAAGACAAGAACTCAATTGGTAACAGGGACTCCTATACGGACTAATGAATAAGAGCTCTAATCTTACAATAGAAAACAAACTCACATTCTACAAGACCTTATTACGACCAATCTGGAGTAATGGGGTAGAAATCTGGCATACCGCTAAGCCTTCCCACACCCAAAGAATTTAGTCCTATCAATCCAAAGCCCTCTGAATAATTGCAAATGCTCCCTATTATATATCCAATTCCTCCCTTCACCTCGATTTTAATATCCCTTTTGTTCAAGACCTCATTTCCTTCCGCTTCACCCTTTTCTACAGTCAACTCTCATATCATCCTAATCCATTCAAATTCAAATATTGAAGATCAAAAGTTGAAAGTTGCATTATTAGCAAGCAATTTATTTGGTCAGGCATTGGAGACTTTAAATATTATTAGTAAATCTTTAACTACTCCTGATTTCACTGTGAATGAATTGCTTAAGAATTATATGAAAATTTCAAAGATGTGTCTTTTACAATATTATAAAAATTAATTTTGCACTAAATTTTAAGTTCCCACTGGACTTTTAAGATAAATCATTAATTAGATATATATCAGAGTAGATCAATTTAACTTATGTAAACCACTAAAATGTGAACTTAAAAAACTAAAAGCTTAGGATACAATACACACTATTAGATACAAAGTATACAGTACTTTTTGTTGTGGTTAAGAAACTAAAGAATCAAATTAATTCTGCTGATTTTTCAACAGGCCTAAATAATTGACAAGTTAATTAATATCCTCTTACAATTATTAAATACTTACTTACTATGGTCAAGGTAAAGTCTTCAAAATTAGATACGGTAGAAGCATACTTTTCACTTCCAATATACGAAGAAACTAAAAAATTACTAGTCATTAATAATATTTGTTTCCAGCATCAACCTTTTGGAAATCATCGTAAAAAGCATAGGAGTAACTGATGGATGGCATCACAATATCAAGCAAAAGAAAGCAACATATTCAGAGGCTTTAACTAGTGCTTAAACGACTCCAAAAAGCAAGCCTAAGACTAAATAAATCTGAAAGCAAATTCCTAAGAATGGAATACCTAGATATGATACTAAAATAAAAATCAGGCCCTAACCTATCACTAAATTAAAAAAAAAAAAAAAAAAAAAAAAAAAAAAAAAAAAAGGCCCAGCAGGAAATGCCAGAGCCCAGCAATTTAAATTAATTAGAAGCTTTTATAGGAAAGGTCAATCACTATGGAGAATTTACAAAATATTACAGTGATATTTATGTACAACAAAACCAATTGAAAAAGAAATATACATTTCTATAGTTATATAAAAGCTCCATGGTCCATCATGCCATGAAGCTATTATAGAACTATCATTATATTTTATAGAAAACAGTTTTCTTATACATAATGGCTCAAAATTTCCATTGGTATCAGCAGCAGGTTCTGTATCATATTACTGCACAACTAATGTAAATATGAAAACACTAGATAGTGTTGAACAAAAATATCCCCAAATAGAGAAGGAATAACTCACTATTATATATAAGTGTGTATGTGTGTGTGCGCATGGGTGTGTGTGTGTGTGTATGTGTATATATATACATATGCATACATATTAAAATGACTTAAGAAAACTTCGGGATTATGTTGATAGAGTTATAAGTAGGCCAGAAGCTTTTAATGTTGTGTCCAATCCACTATAATCAACAGAAAGAACTATAGAGCTGGTTATTAATACATCTAAAACCAAGTATGTCATTGACCCCTTCTCAATTCCTCGAAGTATAAGACTATAAGAATATAAGAATTTATGAGCACTTAAGAGATAATATGGGTAGGAGACTTCATAACCATGAGATCTAAGCCAGGTATAAAGATACTCTAATCCAGCAGTTAGCTGAACAAGTTTAGATAGGAAGGACATGATCAAGATCTATGAAGAACAATATTGGCCTTGTCTGAAGTTTTCTAACTATTGTGACCGAGATTCTAAATAACTGCCAAATTACTATTTGAAAAACTGGTAGATAATTTTCACAGTTTAACATATATTAATAATAATGTATGCTTATACTAGCAAAAACACACACACACATACACACACGCAAACCAATTAATAAAATTAAGCACATTAATGATTTACCTCTGGATTAGGGTAGTAAATAAACTTCCAGTACCAAAAATTAGGATCAGAGTGTCCAGGAATTAAATGGTGCTCTGGAACAAAGGGGAAGAACCTACCCCGACCCAAAGAATCTCTTGAATCCATGGCTCGCACACCTACATTTTCAAGGCACTTGCCTAAAATAAATTAATAAAAGAATATATAATAACAATAAAATAATTAAATAAAATGTTAGAGGTAAATATATTATTATTGAATTGTAATAATAATTGACTTTCTGATTTCATGTAATTCCCACTCTTTAGAATGCGGTTTCACTGAATAAAAAATTCAGCAATTATTTCAACAATACATCCAATTTAGTTTAATTTAAATAAAAATTATGTCTATTAATGCATTATGTTACAATGAATAATTTCAGCTAAGCCTCCACCTTTGTTTATTTGATGTTAATAAATAAAAGTCAAAATAAATTATATATATATGTTTCTCAAGANTATATATATATATATAGTGAGGTTTTCATTTTTTCATTACAAAGACAGGAAAAACAAAAACTTTGTTTAATAATTAGGGGACAGATCAAATGTTTTTTTTGGCATTACAATAGCTTTAACAAATTATTTTGTCTAGCTGAAATTTTTATTTTTTTTTTACAATTTAAGTGAAATTTAATCATCATAATAATCATGCGATCTAAAGAGGCCTGTCATCAGAAAAAGAAAATTGGTTGCCATCCTTCCTCAGTGAAAGTTGGTGGGGAGTAAGCTATGGGGGGAACCCCAAGATAAAAAGCTCCATTTTATAAATTATTTATTAGCATCCATTTTATAAATTATTTTTCAGTATACATTTGCTGAAAACAATCAGGGTGATATTACAGAACCTGTTAAGTTTCTGAATGATAATTTAAAAAATGAGTTAAAAACTATAAGAATGGCATTTGGAACCTATTGTCAAGCCTCTGAAGGATACTCTGAGTATGCTGGAAGTAACTGAGTTCCAGCAAGAGTTTATTCTAGCTCGCAAGGCCAATTCAGCCATGGCTGCATAAGAACATTCTTAAGTTAATCTCTATCTTAGACAGGTCCTTAGGGAACTCTTATCTAAATCACTAGACTACTGGCAGAATTGGAGAGAATAGCTTGTCACAAAGTGCACAAGTAGGGAAGACTCAAACAATCACTGGTCCGAGCAATTGAGCATTTTCCTCAAAAAGTATTCCATCACTAGCCATGGATATTTCGCTTGTGCTATGGATATTACTCTCTCTATATATAACATTTATTCTAAAATAAAGTTTTTTGAATAACTTATTTTTCTGTTGAATTCTGAATATATTTCCTGATAACAATATTAGTGATAGTACTAGATGTAGTATCTATTTAACTTCCCTTTATAAAGATAAGGAGGGGCGATCTACAGGTAGCCACCCTATTCTATGCAACTGTGGTTTCTTGTTATAAGCTTGCCTGAGGCAGGACTTGTTTGTGCAGGGTCCCTAAGAAATATAAGAATTCTCTAAGCTAGATTTTGTATCCTATAAAGAGATAGACCTATATAGAATTTTGCATCTCAACAGATTTTTAGGTAGGAATGAAATGTGAAAATTCCTAAAATCAGTAGGAACTTATGCTATGAAGGGTGAAGGGGCATTCTTGAATAGCAGTCATTATATAATCATTAGTTTATGAATGGTCCCTTAAAAGATTCCAAAGACATCAGAAAAATAATTTGAATTATAAAGAGAAAATATTACTATAAAACTGCAAAAAAAAAAAAAAAAATTATTTCTAAGACCAAATTTGGTGGGCAAAAAGTGACCTCAGTAATAATAATGATAATAATAATAACTGAGATCTTTGTAATATAATTTACAGATCACCTTTTTAAAAACATTTTTTCTCATTGTTTTAAAGAAAAAATTGTAGACCACGGCGTTACTCGAACCCACATTTCCTGATTGCTAGCCAGACGTGGCCTCTGCACTAAGAGGTCTTCAATTACACCGCAACAGAAACATCCCCTTGAGGCCACATAGCCTCCCAGGGGAGCAAATTAATTTGTAATATATTCATTAAAGCGAAACTGAACATATGCTTGATTTATCACTCCAAATTTTGGAACAAGGAATACCTGTATTGAAGTCAGAAATATTAAAACCAATGTTTAAATGGAGTTTTTTTTTTACTGTAGATATTATTATTAAATGTTTTTTTGTAAGGGTTCAGTCAAGGTAGAAAATATCAAAACCAATGTTCAAATGGAGAGTTTTTTTGACCCAAGATAATATTATTAGATGTTTTTTTGTTGAAGTTCGCTCTACCTTGACCGAACCCCAATAAAAAAAATCTAATAATCAAAACCAATGTGTGAGTTAAATTTTACTACATGTATTTTTCATCATTTCTATGGAGTATGTGACTACTCAATAAAAAATAATCTTAATCATGTTCATGTGGTGATATACCAGGGGATATAAAGGGATTTATGTGAAATAAGTCATAATGCTAATGTCAATATCTTAGTTTGACATGAACCGCATAGGTAAAACCACATACATATTGTTTCCAAAAGAAAATACAATATTCAAATATAAATAATCTCAAAAATAGAGACCTATTTCCACATCTTCAGCTCCTCCACCATCTTGTCGACAATGTTGCTTACTTGGTATCCCTTCCTCTACAAATCTACGTACAGCTTCTCGGCTCAGTACATAACCTAAAACGTTATAAACAATTTTAGACAATAAAGTAAAATACTAAACATGGAAACAAAATTAATTAAAACAATAAATAAATAAATAAAACGCATTAAATACCAAAGAAAATATAATGATTTTCAATTCATTAATAAATTAATTAATTAATAAAATTCATTAATAATTGCTAAATATATGTTTTTCTTATAATTTTTTTGAATTTTTAATTGAAAGAAATAGGCATTACATCCCTATTCAATAGCTGTACACTCATATACATATTTTGAAAGCTCAACTATTGTCAGATAGAGTATGGACTTGTGTTTTATGGCTTAATCTAACCTCTACAGAAGTTCTATATTCCCTAGCTTTAAATTAGATGTGAATTTCAGAGGGATGCTTCTAGGACATTACATGGTAGTTAACATTAATACATGGGCAAATAAAAACTCTTTTGAGTTTTCTGGTTCTTGGATAGATGTATAGGTGTAAGAATGAGTGGGCGATATGAAATAATTATCAACATTTAATGAAAGCTATTAACTTGAATGAATATAATTATTAAAAAAGAAAATAAAAGTTAACCTGGTAAATAAAATAATAAAATAACAGACTGCTGAAGAAAAGAAAGGATTAATTCAAAGAGGGTAATATAAATGATTACATTATAATAAATTTTAATTTGGATAATTAATTAAAATGAGCTGATTCTAAATGAATAAGAAAAAGAATATAAAAGAAAAAGAAGAATTTATATTCATGCAGGAATAAGTCACATTATAAGTAAAATTTAAATGTCAAAAAAATTGTACCAACAAAGAAATGTTCAAATTTAAAAAATAGGTCTCATAAAAATTGTCCCCATACTTTACCTTTAAATATTTGTGAAATGACTAATCATTTTCAAAATATTTGATAATTTAAAAATCAATTATTTTTAATATAAAATTATATAATTTATTTATATAAAACTCTAAATGTTTGAATGTGTTTCATATAACTTTACATATCATAATGAACATTAAATTAGAATTACAGAAATGAAATTAATTAAAGCTATTAAGTCAAAATCCTTTCATAAAATCTTCCAAAAGTGGAAGGAACTAACCCGTTGCTGAAAATGGTGATGAGTGGATTGATTTGGATCTTCTTCAATACTTTACTGTACTACAGCTATAGCTTCTTTAGTGCGCAGTGTTCGGTACCTCATGGGATGCAAATTATCATTAAGAGTAAACATGGTCCGAAAACAAGCCATTGTTATTCGAATTAGCTGCTCTGAAGGAGGATTATGTAAGCCAAAAAATGGACCAAATGCACGATGAGTTTGATGAACAAAACCATTATTTTGCAAGTATTGCTCTAGTGTAAGTCTATCCATAATGAAATGTTAAACCAAACTAGGCAGCTAAGTTACTAAGTTAAAGCTGTGAAGTTGAATGAAGAGAAACAGAGTTAAAACGGGATGATTTTGTTGTGACACTAATTTATCTGATTTGCAGAAGGAAAAAAATAACTCATTTTAATACTCCCACCTTAAAGTAAAATAGCCAGTAAACTAATGCTAGTAAACCTATGATTTTATTTCACAATTGACAGCTCTTAGATTATGTAAGCTGATAAGAACACCCACTTTGCCAAATTTTTAGATAACTTTTCCCAAACGTGAAGAAATAAATCATCATCTTTAGGGGCAAGTAAGAAAGTAGGAAGTAGAAAGAGCTCTACTCTTCAAAATGCTGAGATGAGGGAGGAATTTTTTACATTCAAGAGCAATATTTTTCTTGTATATGTTGAAATGGCTTACTTTCTAATATTTCCTGAGAATTAATTACAAGAATTTCAGCATAAAAAAAAATTTATTATTTTATAATTTAATAATTTTATCGTTAATAATTTTATTCTGATTTCAGCCAGCAGACTGTTTAATATAGCTGGTCCAGCATTTAAAAAGCAGTATAATAGAGCTTCTGATATTAAATTTACTTGTAAGTGGCATGGGCATCAAGAATCTGTGGATATTTTCATATACCTCATCATATCACCATATATCCAATTTTAATTTTGCCTTAAAAATAATTTTTATAATATCACTACAAAGAGAAATGTTAGAATACAAGAGTGAAATTATGGAGAAAACAAAAAATGTTATGGTATACATAATGTTCTAAGTTATAAATATATATATATTTCCTCCAAGAGAGAGAATTGCAAGAAGAGGGCAAGACAGCAAATTCAAAGAAGTCAAGTAAGTTGGGTATGGTCAAAAAATTTAAGGGGAAAGATACAGGAGGAGATCAAATATAATTCCTTCCCTACATATTTGCAATTTTTATTGTAAAAGCACAACTGACTTGTTTATATATTAAATTCCAAAGAAATGTAGCTATTAAAGTTCTCATGACAGATTTAAAAATATATTTTTGAATATTTTCTCCGACCATACCTAATATCCACTAAAACTGATGGGCACTAAAATTGACATGCCAATGCTCAACAGCCAACCACTCCTCAACCATGAGAGTAAAATTTAAATGTCAAAAAAATTATGCAAGTACATAATTGATTATTTTCAATTCTAACTTTTTGTATATGTAAATTTTACTGTTAAATTTTTATTGGAACAATGAAAAATTTATATTTCATAAATAAAAACTATAATTTTTTCACAATAAAATGCCTGTTCAATAATTTGTCTTATCATTTGATATAAAAGTTCAGGATTAACACTTTTCTCCTTCTCAAAAATAATTTGATTTTTTAATTTCATTTTATTTTTTAATTAGATTTAAACTATATAATGAGTATATTTTATTGCTAAAAACAAATATAAAAGTAGCTAAAAGCTAAATAATTAACAATTTTCATGAAGTAGGATCAGTGAGGAACAAAAGTTACTAAAGAAGACACAAACCAATTGAAATAGGCACAATCTATATGAAAATGCTACTATCCAAATATATATTGTGTACATCAAAGGTTGCATTTATATTGTGAAAACCAAGTTTGAAAAGTAGTTTTCTCTTCATTTTGATATTAAGAGTACCACACAAGTATAACACTAATACAAAATTATGGGTAAATTTAGTTCAATAATCTTACCTGCACCGCCACTCATATATCCTTGTTTGACATATGGTTTAAACCTACATCCAAAATAAATAGGTTCTGAGCTATTATACGCAGAAAGCATGTATCTCAAGTTTTCTACTACAACATATCTGAAAGGTAAAATGAAAAACTTATTTTATTTTCTGGTTTATCCTGAATTAAATCTCATTAATTAAACTTTGAACAATTAAATTTAATGGAGCATATAACAAATAATATAAATTAGCATAGGTATTTTCCTTTGTTTGGGAAGATTAGTTATTTTAATCGAGTCCTTGCAATGAAGTTTGTATCTTCACCCAATTTTTTATTCTTTAGAAGCTTAGTATTTTCAGGATACATAACATCTTCATAGCTAAGGAAATGTATTAAGACCTGTGAAGTTTTTTGTGTGGAGATATAAACTTAATAACAAGAAATTTTGAAAATGATTAGTAAAATAGTTGTCTTGCTATTTAACAATTTATTTTATTACTAGTTTTGGCTGCACTGCCATCTTTAGTCCAGAGCTTTTTCTTTGCCTTCTTTCTTTACCTCTCATCCAGCTATTACCTGAAGTCATAGAAAGGAAAGCCTATAGGTATTCACTCTATTCTAAATACCCAAGATACTAACTTTTGGCTTAAGTTACTTTCTCAATAGAAGCCATAATGCCTGCCCACTGGAACGCATAGTGCCAGGCTTGTGAGACCTTACAATTAGTACAAAATACAAAGTAACCCAGAAAGTAAATATTTTACTTCTCAGTAAATATCTGAACATAGTTCACTGACCATAATTATTTTTTCACACACAGCCCACTCCATAATTATATCCCTTCCAGCTCAACAAAAAGAAGGGTACTGACCTGAGAAGGAAGGCATTTCAATATTAAATATGAGATTCCAACATATTTTGTCATAAAGAGACTTGATAGTCTCGGCGCTTCAATCTCCCTGAAAGTTTTTCCTCCCATATGGTCTGCACCTGAGTCTATATGGCTTCTGTTTAGTCTTATTGCATATATATTCCACCAACATGCTAGACTGCTGAAATCATTTCTTCTATGCTTTAGAGAATCTATCCATAGGAAAATATTATATCTTATATTACTCTCCAGTGGTTATTTGATTAGTTGATTAGTATAGCAATTAGAAAAAAACTGACTTTTGCTAATCTTTTATATCACCTTCAATTAAGATTATCTTCCCATTGGTCACCCCCCCCCCCCCAAATCCATTAAAGAGGGCCTACCTGATTTACATTGTAAACTAATATTATTTATAGGATAAATACTCCCCGCATGCTCAGAATTGTATAATAAGCACCCATTTTGATTATACTTAATCACAGATTAGTAGGGGCGGCTGTCTGGCCCCTAAAAATATTCATAGTCACTTTACATTAACAAAATGTTATAGTATAATCCTGATAATTGCTTAAATTACAGCAAAATATAGCAAAGATAAATGAAATCTTCCTTTTCCATAATATTTATAATTTTCTTAGATCAAGGTAACTATTTGGCTCATTCAGAGTTTTCTGGTCCAGAGTTTTTAAATTAAAATATAATTATTTAACAATATTAATTAAATAAATGGGTTTATATTACATTTCAACTATTAAATAAATGTTTAGTATAGATAACAGTAGCTATACTCACGTATCATCATCAGCTTTCATAAACCAATCAGCTTTATAGAGATAATGCTGATAAACATAGGAAAAGGCCGCCTTTGTCTTTGCCCACAGCTTGTTTCTGCCTTCATCCACTGATAAGCCAATGGAACCAAGATCACTATCTGTCACAAAAATTTACTAATATCAGTCATTAATTTTAGAGTTATAACCAAAGAATATTTTTTTACATCTGTAAAACTTTGGATCGACACACTTATTTTTCTGAAATTTGATTTAAAAAATTTGCAATTAGAATATGAAGTATGAAATTTTGTAGAAAATTGTATAATTATTTTGCAGTGAACTTTAAGCCATTTATATAAATATAAGCCAATTTGTAAAAACATAAAAAAAAATAGTTCCTGCCTGATGTTTAATTTAATATTTTACTTAAGTCACAAATAAATAATTAATCTCAAATATAAAATTTAATTGTAATAGTTGGAACCAATTTTGAGAAGGAAATCAGAGCAGAGACAAAACCAAATTTATTTCACTATTGCCTTTCAGTCATAGATCATAAACAAAAAAACATTTTTTTCAATGAAAAAGCAGTTACTAAAAGGTTAAATTTGATAATGTTTAAACGAAATTAAGAGATATTTATAATTGTATTTGTTTACAAAAAAAATAGGAAATTATGGGGAAAAAAAAGTTTTTCTTTAAAAATATCACTATTATCATAGAAAACAAAAGGATTTCCTTGGATTACACTTTTTAGAATATTATTTAACCACTTTTTTCATATCATTAATCCAAAAATTTACTCCAAAAATACAAGACTTAGGAACTATTATTTTAAAAACATTTAAAAAACAGAGCAAAATTTAATTAAAAAAATTAGGGAAAATTTAATGAATGAAACAGATGCCCATGAAATACAATAAAATAACAATTACAGCTAGTGGAGCATAAGAAAAAAATTTTAATCATCAGGTTTCAGGTTGGCACCACTCCTAATAACTTGAATTTGTATGTAAAGTTTTATCCGGGTTGGACCGTGTAAAGTTTTTGATGGTTGCCGAGCTTTCGCACATCCTGTGATGGCTTCTTCAGGGCTGAATAGAGACATCACAGGATGTGCGAAAGCTCGGCAACCATCAAAAACTTTACACGGTCCAACCCGGAAAAAACTTTACATACATCTGATGACTGTGGAAGCCTACGTGAATAACTTGAATTTGCTTAATGATAATGACTAAAGCCTATAAGAAATTTTTTATCAAACAGCAACCCCTACTCCTATTTTTCTGATTTCATTTTTACGAGACTTTCAGCAGATTTTCGGTAAAGAAATCAAGTAACTGGTACCATGGGACGACATTTGAAATATATCAATGGATCTTCACCAATCCTACATTGGGGGGAGGGGGACTAAAAATGAGGGCCATTTAAAAATATTTATCAGTATGCACTCTAGCATACACAATTATTAAAATAATGGAACTATGTTCAATTAATAAGCATATTTTAGCAAAAGGTAGGAAGAGCTCATTAATGGTTGAAATCAATCAGGAGGAAGGGAGTTCAGAAAGAGACCAGAATTTATAATCTTAATATCTAAATTTCTCTTTCAGTTACAAAAACTTTTTATAGCAAATAGATGTAAAATGTAATTTTGTAATGATAATGTTTAGTAACATTATCACAAAAAATGCTTTTTAAGGAAGAAATTTATGAATGTATCAAAAATATCTGACTGCTTTACCAAACTTTCCTTCCTAGCCAATCTAAAGCAAAGCATAACATTCATATATTTTATATACATCGTTTTCTATGGCTTGTAAATATAATTTTGCCATTATTCTTATAATATATAAATGNGGCTTCTTCAGGGCTGAAAAGAGAATGAGAGTTGTAAAGAGAGATTTTTAAAAATCCAGATGGTATATATTTACCATGTTTTATATATATATATATGTATATATAATGAAACAGGGGATATCTTCCTTTTTATTATATTGTGTTATGCATTATGTGCTATACCTCAATTTTGTTGCCTTGGTAAAAATAACTTATTGTAGCTCCTAGAGCAATAAATTAAAAGTTACGAGTTTAAGTAAAACCCCCATCCTATTGTTCAATTTCACTCCAATTGTGTATCATTCTTTGGGTGAACTGGGGCAAAGTTACATTGATGAAAGGTTATTAAAATTGGAAATACCAAGCTTCACACAATAATTTATTGTCTCATAACTGAGCGCTTACTAGATAATCAATCCCTTCTTCAGAGCTCAGAAATCTCTTAGTTTCAGTGATGGAGAGAGACTCTCTCTCTCTCTCTGAAGAAGGAGGGTCTCTTTCCTTCACTCAAACAAAGAGATTCCTGAGCTCTGAGAAAGGGATCAATGATATCGAAAGCACTCAGCTAAAAGAGGCAATAAATTATCCTGCAAAGCTTGGCAATTTCAGCGTTGATAAACTTTAATCAATGTAAATTTGCCACAGTTCACCCAAAGAATGATTCACTAGACAGTTCAAGCCAACACTGGGACAACTGGAATCAATTAAATAATCAATCGGTTCAAATTATTCTAAATGCCAGTTCAAGCAATTCAAGCAAGAAATGATTTTTCAAGCTATCCTCAAAATTAGGAAAAGTTAATAAGCATATTTCCTTTAATATATAGTGTAAAAAAAGGAAGCTGATACCAAAATTATTCAGAATGAAATAAGAAAGTTAAATTTATCGAAACAGAAAGTATATACAATTTCTCATATAATTCTTATTGAGGAATCACATAAGTGGTTAAATAAAATGAAATTTAAAGCTTTATTTGTTCAACATAAAAATCGATTAGTTAGAGCTTTGAATAATGATTACATCCATACATTTATTAATTAAGTACAGTAATGTGAAAATTATAAATTTAATAAAGCCTAAAGAAGAAGAGAAAAGACTCTCTCTTTCACTCAAACTAAGAGATTCCTGAGCTCTGAGAACGGGATCGATGATCTCGAAAGCACTCAGCTATAAGAGACAATAAATTATCATGCAAAACTTGGTATTTTCAATTTTGATAACATTTCATCTAATCTAATCTAATCTTTGTGACTCTTTTACAGTAAAATTAAAATGTAGGGCAAAGGCGCAATTTCCTACTTCTAATTATTCAATTTTCTGCTGTGTAATTTCTGGAATCTTTCTTTTTTCAATATATTAATCTGTGTTTAATTTCACTGTTCTAAACTATACATTACAACATAAAAAAATCATACTTGTTATTTCAAGTAATCCCCCAATCCATGTGGTCCAATATTGATCATAAAAAAAACTCAGCATTCCTTTTAGAATTTCAAAACAAAATGTCGAATTTCATTTTGAAATAAACTAATTGTGACTTCTAGATGAGAAATCAAAATTTAATTACAGAAAAACTCCACTCCTAATGGTTTAATTTTTTAATTTTCTTCTCTTAAAACCTTCTTTCTTTTTTTTTCTGTGTGTGTGTGCATTTGTGACAGTCATGTTTTTTATTTAGTAGGTAGAATGGGGGAAAATATTGAAAAAACGTGTCATCAGAACAATCTCTATAGTTACATTCCTTTAGAGTTCATTAAACCAATAGATGATATACCTAGAAAAATGGGCAGTTAAAAGAACTTAAAAATCTGTTTAGAGAATTAATTCTATCAAGCAAAAGTAATTACCTTGACTCACAAAATTAACACTTTTTTTTTTGGTCCTATTCTACCTAGGACCATATCATTCAATAAAATTTTGGAATAATATTTATAATTTTACAGCAGAAGGACAACTACGAGTAAAATACAACAAAACACATGAGATTCAAATTTCCTTACCCAACACAAACTTAAATTTGACAACACAAATTTGAATCTCGTTAGAGGATAACCATGGGAGATACAAAACAAATATTAAAGAAACAAAATATGTAGACCTTTTCAATATGACGTCAACCTCAGACAAAAAATTAGTCAAATTTCTAACTTCATCGGCACTGTGTTCTGTCAGTCTAAATAATGGCAATACTTTTGAAAGGGTTGCTTTTCAAGCCCATCTCTCTTAAATACTAATGAACCAGATTTACCATCTGCTATGGCCCTTGGATCTCACATGCTATTACTACCTGATCAACAAAATCAGTTAAAAGGATATTCATGTACCCTTAGTCTATATTCTAGCCTTTTCATAATAAGGTGATAAAAAGGCCTTAAGGAATTGGCCTCCTAGGGTGAATTGTCTTCTAACTTTATCTAGACCTTATTATCAAAATACAAAGCCAATGTCTACTGTATTAACATCCACCAGTTTTTTTTTTGTTTTTTTTCAAGTATAAGGCTAAATGCAAAAATGTGAATCACTGCAGGAAATTTATTGAATTACAGAAAATAGATTGAATTCAATGTTAAAGGATGAATTTTAATATATTAAAAATACTTATAAGAAACATGACATTTTTATTTCCTAAATATTGAACTTTTTTTAAAGAAAATTCTTTGAATAATTATATTTTCTCCCAAAATTAGAATACTAAATTAGAATGAGATACTAACTAAAATACTTTTGTACAAGGATAATTGTTTTACAATCAGGCAAAGTATTTTTTTTTTTTTTTTTCAAAGATTGTAAGAATTGCTTCTAACGATATGGACTATTGTTTTGAAAGTAAATGACACAAAAAAATAAAATAAATAAAAGAAATAGCATTATTGCTATATATATAGAAACAGATAAAAGATGATGAAAAATAAAGCAATCAGCAGAAAGAAAACAAACCATTAGCAGATGACATAAAAAGAAGATAGTTGCAGCGAGGGCCCCAGGTGGCTTTTACATGGCGGGCTTTCTTCTTGTGGTTTTGGGGTGAAGTCATGACCCAGCAAAGTACCCGAACTCTCTCTGCCAGCTCTTGAGCAACAACATCCTCACCTAAAAAAATATTTAAAAGGTCTATGAAACTGACATAAACTTTTTTTTACCATTTCATCTTCCGGGTTGGACCGAGTCAAATTGTTGTTATTTGCCGAGCTTTCGCACATCATGTGATGGCTTCTTCAGGGCTGAAAAGAGAATGAGAGTTGTAAAGAGAGATTTTTAAAAATCCAGATGGTATATATTTACCATGTTTTATACACCAGGTGGTGTATAATCCCGGCGCGGTCTTGTCCTTGGGCGAAGTCTGCCTTCCCATTGGTTGATACTGTGTTCTGGTGGCTGGTCTCTGGAGTAGTCAGGTAGCTGGTCACTGATTGGTTGGATCCTCTTGTC
>KZ807238.1:368929-384954 GCA_000696205.2 Oncopeltus fasciatus
AAAATCATAAAATCCAATTCATTAAAAAATCAAATATATATATGAATGATGGTTTTTCTTTTCTTTTCTTTTTTTTAAGTAATTTCTTTCTCTAGTTATGAATTTGAATGAAATAGGCAACATCCTTTGCACTCATAAATATCTAAATTAGATGTAATGTAGACCTTCTGGAAATTGATTACATCTAATTGTGCAGAGACAATTATTCCAATTTTTTGTGTACTTGTGATTAGATAATTTTGTTCTTAGTTCAGGCAGAGAGATTAAATCTCCAAGAGATGCTAATGCACCCTAAAGACTTCCAGTGGCAATTGATTTATCATTCTAAGCTTTATATGAATTAATTTTTTGTTCATTATCTAAGATATTGCTGGTATAAGAGTATGCTCAACCTCTTAGAGTATGTATCTAAGATTTTTCACATAGTAAGATTTGCACTACATCAGCTAGTGGTGTAAGTTTTGGTTAAGATATAGTTAAACAAATTGTCTTAAAAACATCCTACCCAAGGAAGAGATTTAAAAAAAATATAATTCTTGCGTTATTTTAAATTATAAAACAATTTTTTTTTTTCCTGTTTTATATAACAAAATTAGTAGAATTAAAACAGAAGATAAATATAATTTATATCCAGGCTATGTATTGTTTTTCTAATGTGCTAGAATGATAAATCATTTCCCAATCAAAAATTAAAATTTTATTGGGAAATATATGACGTAACATCTGCTAGGTTTTAAAATACTATGTAAAAGAATTCTAGGGATATCAAAATATATTAGTAAGTTATATTACACATATTTAAGGCTTTTTTTTTTTTTTTTTTTATGAGCTATCTATTAACTTCTATGGCTTAGGACTTTACTAATGATTGCCCAAAATCTATTATATCACTCATTTGTAATTTATTTGTCTAATATTTATAATAATGCATAAATAAATTAAATTAAAAAAAAAGATAATAAAACCATTAGGGATATCATAATGACTGTACATATTTGGACTTTATTATAAATAGTGTTACCAGGTATGCAAGTTTAAAATGTCGTTTTAATTCCAATAGAATGCGCTCTTAGCCTATTGAAGGATTTGCTTATCTCTAAACGCTATTTTGTTTGTTAGTCATTTGTTTACAAAAGTCAGTTGTTTTTAAGTCGTTTACGTGGACGTATCATACCTTTCTTTGGTGTTAAAAATGTCTAATTTTAAGCCAAATAAAGAGCATTTGCGGCATGTCATGATTTTCTTATTTAATCAAAAGAAAAAGGCATCTGAATGTCATCGAATTTTTGTTGAGACTTATGGCGATCTTGCTCCAACCGTCAAGACATGTGAACGTTGGTTTCAACGTTTCAAACGTGGTGATTTTGATGTTACTGATCAAAAACGAGAAAATCGACCAAATCGACTACGAGCTTCTCAAGCCCGGCGAAACAGTCAATACCGAGCGCTACCGACAACAAATGATCAATTTGAGTCACGCATTGATCGAAAAACGCCCAGAATGGGCTCACAGGCACGCCAAAGTCATTCTTCAGCATGATAACGCTCCTGCACATTCAGCCAGATTGACTAAGGAAACGATTTCTTCGCTTGGTTGGGAACTCCTACCCCACCCGCCGTATTCACCTGACCTGGCGCCTTCTGATTATCACCTCTTCTCATCGATGGGACACTCATTGGCGGAGCAACACTTCAACAATTTCGAAAACGTACGAAAATGGCTCGATGAATGGATTTCAAATAAAGATGAAGCATTCTTTTGGAATGGTATCCATATATTGCCCGAGAGATGGACAAAATGTGTAGAAAGGGAGGGCCAGTACTTTGAATAAAATATATTATACTTTTTTTTAAATTACTGTGTATATATTTTAAGAAATAAACGACATTTTAAACTTGCATACCTGGTAAATGATCTTGTTTATCATAATTTAAAATTATTATTTCTTAAAACTGAATTACTTTTTTCCTCTAAGTTTAAATAATTACAAACTATTCCAGTTATTTTGATGTGTGGGAAAAAGTTTTTATTTTCCAAAATTTCTTCTTGTTTAGTAATCATAACTATAATTTAAATTGTTTAACTATTTACTTTATCAGTATTTAAATACATTTATAAATTAATATTTACCCTCTTTTTTTAGTGAAAGAACTCCTGGACCTTTGGTTCAAAGGCTTGTTTCTGCTTTAATGGAAGATCCTTCTAATGACTCATATAGCAAATTAGGTATTGCATTTCTTTTTGTATTTGGTACTCTCTAAGTGAAAATTCCTAAAGAGTTTTTGTTAGTTATACATTACACTGGGGAACAATTTGAAACTCAATTTCTGTTGAGTAAGATTTTTTAGCTGTTTTCTATAGAATTAGGCATGCTGGTTTAAAAACTGTTTTTAGTTTTCTTCTATCACTTCACATACGGTTTCTATGTGGGTGGGGTGTATGCTGGTCTAGACCTGCCTGTTTAGTTATGTCTGTTATACTGTGGTGAAACATTGTTTGTCGGTAAGCAGTATTTAGTATTTCGTTATGGAAGTGTACAGAACTACATAGTGTTTTTGAACTGAAACGTTTCCTTATGGCTCCTCTGCTCCTACATGTCGAAAGTGGGAAAACAGCCCCGATTCGTTTTGTTATATGTTTGGCAGTTTTACCATTCCCAGTCAAAGGACAAACATCAGTACATTTGTCAGAGTAGGATATTTTGCCTATTTTAAAGTAAAACTTGGTGATCAAGATAAAGCATGGGCACCTCATCAGCTATACACCCAGTACTGCATTCAGCCAAAGTCTCCGTGCCAGTTTTCAATGAATTTCCCTCTTTAGAAGAAGGGGAATATGGATATGGCATTCAAAAACATTGGTAAAGACTTTCTTGGAAATACACGAGCATTAAATTACTCCGAAATTGTCCAGCCACCCTTGGAAAGCTTCCAAAGTGTAGGTTGCAGCATGAGCATTAAATTTCATTTTTTACACAGCCACATTGCTAAAATCCCGGACAATCTTGGTGCAGTGAATGATAAGCAGGGTGAGCGTTTCCATCAAAATTTGAGGGTCATGGAAGCAAGATATCAAGGTAGATGGGACGTACATATGATACCTGACTATTGTTAGAGCATCAAGCGCGAATGTACACAAACTAAACACTCCAAAAAAGCTACAAACACAAATTTTTATCTTAATTTTAAGTACTGTTTATTAGTTAAACAATATTATATGTATGAACTTGATTTAACTTACATTAAATGTTTGTAAACTATATATTTGGTATGTTTTTACTTTATGTTCTTTTGAATGCATGATTTTTATAATTTCTGAAAATATCCTGTAGTTTAAAAACTTGACGTGATAGATAAAATGTGAGGTTATTCTCAGATTCAGATGCCAAGAATTAGTGAAAAAACAGTGTCAGATCTTACTAAAAAAAAAAGTGTTCCCCAGTGTTATTATTATTATATTTATGAGTTTGTAAGTTAACATAAAAAGGAAACTGAAGAATATTCATGTTGAAGTTAAAATTTTACATTTAATACTTTATCCCATAACCGACATATCTTTTAATTTCTTAACAAACCTACTATTATTCCTATCTTACTAGAGGGTATTCCTGATTTTCTTAAACATCCTAGTTTTGTGGCTATACAATTTTGAAAGTCCTTTGAGTGATCCTTTTTTATCTCCTTTTTTTTTTTTCTTTCTTTAAGTACCTCATGTATTAGTTTGTAGTTTTTAATAATTTAAAAATACTTATATTCATTGGAGATACACTCCTTTTTTTTTTTCTTTTTTTTTTAAATCATAATGAAAAAACTGACTCTAACAGGCTCTACATTATTCTAATTAACAGCAACTAATACTTCCGGCTATAAAGGAAAGAAAAATATATTTATCTATATATTTATATTTTATTTCAAATATTTTTAGAGGATTTATTTTTCGTTAATTGTTAATTGGTATCTATGTTAATGTTCACTCTATTCTTTATGACTTTGATTATTTTAAAATGCATTTCTATCAGAGCATTACAATTTACTTATCAATAGTAAGAAGCTTCAATAGAAGATATTAAATTTAAGTCTAAATATGATATTAACTCAAAATTACCTTAATTGAAGGCACTCTTTTATTTATTATCAATATATATGTTTCTATCCTACTAATTAAAATAAATGAAATAATATATCTACTTTAATATATTTAATTCAAGAATACAAATTATTCACTTGAAAATATATAAAATTCAATTTTAGATTCAGACTCTGACAGCTGTCCTTATCTGAGCAAGGTTCCACTATTTCACACTACTGCTTGCTTTGAAAGGCGACTGAGAAGAGAGCTTGAGGCTGTGGGATTTCTAGACAATGAAAATGTAAGTTTTTATATCTTATTTAATTAACTTTTCAATTATTTATTATTTAGTTGTTACCAAATTTATTTTTAATTCAGTATTTAATTAAATTTTTTTAATTAACATTAACAATTAAATATTAAATTTGAAAGAATTATTCAAAATGATGTATAAGTGAGATTAAACTTAATGGCTAATATAATAATACATGAATAAACTGATAGTCAGATAATTATCTGTAATTAAACTTTTATCAATTAGTGATTATACTAAATAATTTAGTTTGTTAGATACCAGTAATAAATATTCTTAATGTAATTCATCCTAACTATTGGTATTGAAAAGTGAATTTAAATTCATCAAGAAAATTCAGATTTATCTGACACATATGGTAAATAGGGCTAAAAATAACTGATTATTATATTATAATATTATAACTGATATTTATAAGTGAAAATAAATATTTTTATCATGAAAATGAAATAACTACCTGTTTTACTTTGTTTTTGAGTTATGTATTCTGAAATATAATTCATTGTACTGATAACTTTAAATTGATTTGCTGTCACATTTTACTTTATGTGATTATACATTCATATTCAAGATTAGATTCATAGCTTAAAGGTTAAGGGGTTAAGATGTGATAGCTTTGTGCCTTTTTATGCTCTCCTTTAACAAGAATATCAACACATAGACATGCTAAGTTCTGCAATATTTTATTCTATTAATACAAAATTATTATTTAACTCTACCCATGGACAGTTTCAATTACAGCTAATATGGTGTTGGGATATTGTGTATATGCAGTTGTATCAGAAGGTACCCAACTAATGTAAGCGTGTGCTATTAAAAAATAATATATTTATTACAATAAATAATACTTGTCGCTTACTATTAAAACATAGCCCATGCAGGCGGCTAATGGATGGCAAGGTCCTGCAAGGCATAGGAACTAGTATCAGTGGGGTATCTGTGACGACACCTGGTAGAGAAGAATCCCAGGGGGCGCCAAACTCCATCCTTGTGCTGCTGAAGGGCTGCGCCAATTCCTCGGTCAGACGCATCGCAGACTAGGGAGAGTTCGCCGGAGGCTGCTGGATGCGCAAGTTTGGCCGCTTCCGAGAGGTTACACTTGCACTTCTCAAAGGCTTCCGATGTCTCATCGGTCCAAATAATACGAGTTTTGTCTCGTTTTTTTTCCATTGTGCAAGAGCTGATTCAGTGGAGCCTGGGTATGCGCGGCGTGCGGTAGACACTTCCGGTAGAAGTTTAGCATGCCTAGGAAACGCCTAAGCTCACAAATGGTTGTAGGCCGTGGGAAGTCCTTGATTACCTGGACCTTGGAAGGAAGAGGTTGGATTCCACTTGGGTCTACAGTGAATCCAAGGAAGTCCACCTGAGGCTTGCCGAAAACGCACTTGGCCACGTTGAGGGACAAACAGTGTTCGTCGAGACGCTTGAAAATCTCACGTAGGTGCTTTTCGTGTTGACTGTAACGTCGCCGTAGATCAGACACTTCGGTACGTAGCTTCTGAAGTTCTTCGAAGATGGCCTCGTTGCTGGGGCTGAAGCTAGGCGCTTCAGGGGAAGAATTTTCCTTGTACCGTTACAATGGAAATGATTTTCTACTTAGACATTTTGATACTTTTTATCATGTTAGCTCTTTATGTACATATATGCCACTTTCTTGTAATGCTTACAGGAAGAGACCGATGAGATCTTGGATGAAATTAAAAAATGTGAAGATGAACTGAAGATTGTTGCTGCTCATAACAAAAAACATTTAGAGTCACTTTTAATTAAAGCTAAACATGAAATGAAGGTACAAGAAGTTAAAAGTAAGATTCGTGCTATGGAAACTGAGGTATGTATGTCTCTCTTTTGTTTTCTTTAAAATGTATTGAGAAAATAATGTTACATTATTCTGGTATTTATATGTATGATTTTTAAGATATTTAAAGTCAAAAATATCATTCTAAATATTATGAATGTATTTTCTTACATATATTTTGTCTCTTTCTCCCTCCCTCTTTCTCTGTGCGTATCTTTACATCTTGATTCTTTTAAATTGGGTATGTGAAGATTTAAAAAAAAAAGATCGCTTTATGACCACAAGTTAATGGATGTGGAGGAGGGGGAGTCCCTATCCTTTTAAAACACTTATAACATCCCTAGATCTTATCCTGCTTTAGATTTTACTTTTCAAATGATAAAAATATTTTATTCAAGTGCAAATTTAGTTTTTTAAATCATTGAATGCTAAAGTGCTATAACATATTTTTTTATTCTTAATTCCAGCAGTTAACAACCTAACCATATCAATTATATTGTTTTAATACATTTTTTATATTTTAGAATATACTACTTCTCTATACATTGATATAAAGACCATTAATTTCATTTGTAAGAGTTTACCGGGTTAAAAATAAATATAACGTATTATTAATGTTTGCCAATCTCCACACCAGTACATTTTTTCTGCTCCATTCAAATTTCAGGCTTGACTCTCACTTAATATTAATTAATATTCAAGTAAGAATACTTTTTTATTACCACATGATAAATTTTATCTCTCACCATCATCATAGTATCTAATTAAGGAACACATTTTTACTGATTAGGAAATAATACTTTTTTGGGGGTTTTACATAGTAATTTCCAGTTTCTGAGTTGCTTTTAATCTACTATGATAGCTTCATTTTCTCAGAAAATATTTATTTTTCTCAAGCTCTAACACTTTCGACTTCGAAAGACTTATTCTTAGAGATCTAAGACAATTTAACAGGAGAAGTTGTGTACTTTGCCATTCCATTGAGCTAGTAATTGTTCTAAACTTCTGAGTATGGCTTCCTCTGATAGCAATTGAAAATTATAAGAAATAAATATATTGAGGCAAACTAAAGTTTTTCTTTTGATATACGACATTCTCTTATTTTTGAACTGGAAGAGGGCATTGGTGTGGGAAAAAACATAAGTAAAAAGTTGTTAATATTCTTGAATTCATTCATTTTAAATAGAGATAAAAGATTATGAAGAGTAAGTTGCACCAAAAACAAGGTCTTCAATTCAAACATATAACCCTTAGTACAGGGATTACTTATCTCCAAGTCTTTTTTCTGCTGCCTCAAACACATTCTTAGTTTGAGTTGTTAAGATGTGGTACTAAGAATTGTGAAACTTATCCAAGTAGCAGCCAATACCTAAAGAGATCTATGAAAGACAGAAATGCTAGCCAATTAGGCATATACTCTTGTTGACAGTTATAGAGAAGACTGGACTTGAAATGTACCTCCAAGACTCAAAGGGTTGTGGACGCCCCTAGAAGACCTGGTCTAAGAGTGCTGTGGCCAAAATATCAGGTAAAGGCTCTCATTCTGAACTTGAATGATCAGCAAAATTTTATTTTGGCTTTATATCCCTACAGTGATGGCAAGAGAATATAAGTCAACTATATAACAATATAAAGTTTATTGCATTAATACAATTTAAGTAGAGTTTTTTAGTGAATGGTATAAAATGAAAATCAAATTTATTGCTAGTGTTTATATTAAAAATAAAATTTATGCATTGGGAGAATTACTTAAAAATAATTTTTTTTTTTTAGAATGCAATTAAGATTTCATTATTATTTCATATTATAATATGTATATCTTATTAAAATTTAAGTCTGTCTATGGGAAAATTAATGTAATAAAGTTCAGTGACATGGTTAATACAGTTATAAACATCAGGAGTTTCTTTGTTGTAATCATATTAATCAGTTGATTCTGTTAGTGAATAGTGAGTTACCAATTATTTCTTGATAATTGTTTACTCACTATTAACTTATTTACCTACTATTCAATTACTTCTTGGTTATTGTAATTGGAACTAAAATTGCATTTAACTCTATAATGTTCCTTGTTATTGCAGCTTTTTGTTAGTTATTTTATTTTTAGGGGGGGTGGAAGAAAGGTGGCTAAATTATGTAATTATTTTATTTAAGTATAATAGAGGAAAAACTTGACAATTTGTATAGAAACAATTTAATTTTATCTGTACATATTACTTTTCAGTTGACTGAAATATACCGAAAGAATGCTGCTGCTAAATTGAAGAAAAAACAGTTGAAAAATAAGGAAAAGGCTCATGCATGGAAAATTTTTAAAGACAGAGAGCAACTTATTAAAATTCTAGAGAATATGTAATGGAAAAGAGTATTCGGAGCAAATGGATTTACTTTCCTGTAATTACATGAAAGAAAAATGTGTATTTTATGTTTGTTTTTTGTGCCTTTTTGATAAGGCTAATTTCTGTTAATGAATATGTGAATAGTAATGTAAAGAGCTAGCTCTGTTATATCTGTTTAAATTTGAGATTATACTCTTAATATCCACTTTAATTTTTCTTCTTTTTTAATATAAATGAAAATGCTTTTTCTTTGAATGTTATAATGAAATTAATGATTATTATAGTTTATATAATGTATATACATATATGCATAAAATAGGTTGTATGTATAAAGAAATTATTTATAACTCTGTTTTTGTTTTTTTTGTATCTGAAATAAAGTCAAAATGATTTTAAGATAAAAATTTTGTATTTATTTTCTGGATATTTATACATTTGATGAAATTTGTTGTAATTAATAAGAATTTTTTTAAACATTTCTGTATGACGCTTTCATGCACTGAACTGTTTTCTCTGCTTTAGCGTGCTTACACTCACACACATACTACAACATGTTTAAATGTACCTTATTCTGTTTATCAGCAGCAGAAAGTTTTATATTAATGATACTTATTTTTTAAATTAATAGAAAATCCTTATTTATTGAATATTAAGTAGTAAAAAATAAATATTAATGAATGATTATTCATTTTGGCATTCGGTTGAAAAGTATTAGAAAATCCTCACCAAATTGTAGAAAATATCTTCTTATACACTGCCGGACAAAATTAAAGGATCACTTACAAATATTTATATTATTATTACATAAGAGATAAAAATAGAAATTCCATTGCCCCAGACTGGACTTTGTATTGTATCTTATCCAGTTAATCCTGTACCTGTTTATATTCCCACCCGTTTATGGAGAAAAGGGTCAGTTAATCCACTTCTTTTCTTTCTTCCTATCAGTAAATGGTTAGTTGTTAGCAAAGATTCATCTTATTGAAGATTTTCTAACATTTAAGAGACTTTAGTTTTTACTTGTGAGTTTAGTAAGAACGTTGTGATGGCCAACAGAAGAGCATTGACCGAAGAGGAATCAATTCGTGCTGTTGCTTTGAGTGAAGAAGGGTTTTCTCAAAGGCATATTGCGCAACGGCTCCAGCGGTCACAATCCGTAGTGTCCAGGGTGCTTAATAGGCACCGTCGAACTGGAGGGCATACAAGAAGAGTCGGACAAGGCCGTCCGAGGTCAACTTCCCACCGTGACGAGAGATTTTTGCAACTGCATGCTCTTCGGGATCGCCGATCAACTGGTAACAGTCTGCGTGGTCTCCTCCAGAGGTTCAGGAATGTGCAAATTTCAGAGCGAACCGTGAGAAGACGACTCAACGATTATGGATTGACCTCCCATCCTTCAGCTACTGGACCTCTTCTCTCCAGGGAACACCGGGTTGAGCGCTTGAGGTTTGCTCGGGAGCACCTAAACTGGACTCAGGAAGATTGGAGCCTCGTATTATTCAGCGATGAGTCAAGATTCTGTCTCCGATCTCCAGATGGACGGGAAAAGGTATGGCGAAGGCGGGGAGAGAGGTATGCTCCATGCACTTTTTCTCCAAGGGTTGCGTTTGGTGGTGGGTCAGTGATGGTGTGGGGGGGCATAAATTTAAACTCCCGTACAGAGTTGGTTCTTGTGAACCGTGGCTCTATAACTGCTGACAGGTACATTAGGGAGGTACTTGAGCCACATGTAATACCTTTCGCCAGAAATATCGCAGGTAACTTTATTTTTATGCACGATAATGCCCGACCTCACGTTGCTCGATCAGTGCAAAATTTCCTCAGACAAGAAGAAATTGACGTTATGGTTTGGCCACCCAGAAGTCCAGATATGAACCCAATAGAGCATGTATGGGACATGCTTGGAAGACGTGTCCGCGCCCGAGACCCACAAAATTTGGCAGATTTAAGGGAAATGTTAGTGGAAGAGTGGAACAACATCCCAGAACAACATGTAAGAGCCCTGGTCGCTGGAATGGGCAGGAGAATGGAAGCAATTATCAGAGCTAGAGGTGGGAATACCAATTATTGATCGTTTTCCTCGAATTCTTCCTTTTTATTCAGTTTTGTTATTTCATTTCATTTCAAAGATTTACTTTTTCATTTTGAGACTGTAGGACATTTTTATTTTTTGATTTGTTTTCCTATTAAAAATTTCTAGAAAATAATTTTTTATTTTTTATTACCCTTATAATAAAGTGTGACTTCCAAAGAAAAAAGAATATTTTCAAAAATACCCTATACAGTTCAGTAATTTCAAAATATTGAAGTGATCCTTTAATTTTGTCCATCAGTGTATAAAGTTAATTATGAAAATTATATGTGAATTTTATAAGGTTATCACTTACAATAAAATTTCTTTTTTAGACCCATGGTCTAATTATTAGTCTCATACTTTATAGTCTGAAAATAGACTAAAATTTTGACTAGATCTTCACAAGAATGCTGAGACGAATAATGAGAAGAAGGAAGAAAGCTATTTCTGCAGTTTAAAAAAAAACAAAAAAAAAAAAAACTAAATATCATTTCTGACTTATTAATTAAACTAATACTTTTCATATAAATTATAATTCATTCATTTAAAATAACTTAAATATAACAAGATTAATTATGTAATTAATAAAAATATAAATTAATACAAATTATAAGGGAATCGAATATTATCAATAGTCTGAACATGACAATTNTTTGTACCTAAAACAGTAAAATAAAATAATATAAGTTTTCTTATTATAGCTGGATAATATCTTCTGATGATCAGAATCAATCTGTTTAACCCTCTTAGCCAGTTATGTTCCGCTGCAAAAACAAACACAAAAATATAGCAACATACTAAATTTTAGAATAGTTTCAGCATTGTAGGTGTCTTAACAATTCACAGCAGTGTAGGTGTCTAAATATATGCTCAATTAAGTTCTCTCATGAAGTGAATTTATAGTTTTTATTCAGAATTTTCTTCCATCATCAACCATGCATTATAATATAATAATTCATTCATTTATCTGAACATGTTCTACACGAAAGTTACAATATGACTAAAATAATTCCTTTCACTTCAAACACTGATACAAATAAAATGCGGATAAGGTATGTATCAGACCTAATTCTTTTTGCAAATATTTAGGATTGTAGTTGGACTCAAAATTGTATTTAAACACAATATTTCTGACTTGGTATCTCGATACCAAAAATTAATTAATATCTTTCAATTACTGAGCGGATATTCTCGTGGAACAGACCCAGGTGTCCTCCTCAACCTCAAAAAGTTTTTAATTTGCTCAATTCTGGACTATGGAGCTTCTATTTATGGCAGCCCTTCTAACTCTAACATGAACAAGCTTGAAGTGCTACATAATATCGCCATATACCTATGTACAGGTACTTTAAAATTTCCTGTTAACATTCTTCAAATGACAGCATTACAAATACCACTAAAATTAAGAAGAAAATGAAGTACATAGTAAAATCCCACTATGAGTTGAACCATTTCATCAGGTCCTATATAATAGACATTATTTCCAAGTGATCTCTCTTTTCAAACATCAAATTGAACCACTAACATCTATCCTTTTAACCCAACATTCATTTTCAATTTTTGACCTCACAATGCAGTTTTTAAAATTTAACATCAAAGTACATTCCACCCTTGATGATTATTCTATTACCAAAAATTCTCAACCTATTTTTGTTCAAAATCTATCCTTCAACTTTATGATAATAACTATAAAATATTTATGTCTGCTTCAAACAATGGGAAAAGAGTGGGCTTCCGTATCTTTGATGTAAATACCTGCACAACTGCATTATTCTAAGATTTCCAAGTGACTTGTGCATCAGTCCTCTGAAGCTTTTGCAATAAAATAAGCTCTTATATACTTTAAGCGTCTCAAATTTTTGATGGCAGTGGTAGTATTCAGTGACTCACTATATGTCTGTTCAAGTGTCTGCCTTCAACTTGAGATCCAAGGAAAATTACTTTATTCGCGACATAGATCTCCTTATGAACTTCTTGAAAAGTGCCACATTACCATACAATGGATCCCAAGTCACATTGGGATCTCTGAAAACGAAGCCCCTGGCAAACATGTCCACTCATACTACTCCCCTTAAGGGCGGGTCATTAAGTGCGTAACTTTTTGAATTTCCCGCCTTATAATTAGGTTGGCAGCACTGCTCCTGTCAACAAGCATCTATCAGCTTACTCCTGTAAAAGTTTGAACACGCTGGGTCTTTTAGTTTGTGTTTGACAGTCTTTAAAGACAAACAACTTCGTGAATTGTGGAGAAAAGTGAATTTCGTGTGCTCATCAAGCATTATTTTTTGCGGAAAAAAACCATCACTGAAACAAAGGCTAAGCTTGATAAATACTGTGGGGCTCTGCACCATCGATATCAATGGTAAAAAAGTGGTTTACAGAATTTCGTTGAGGCCATACAAGCACGATCGATGCCGAACGTTCTGGAAGACCAGTAGAAGTCGCTACACCCGAAACAATTGAAAAAATTCAAGATGTGGTGTTGGCCGATCGAAGATTGAAAGTGAGGGAGATTGTGGAAGCCATAGGCATATCACATGGGTCAGTGGTTTCGATTTTGAATGATCACTTGGGTATAAAAAAGCTATCCGCAAGATGGGTGCCGCGTTTGCTAACAATCGACCATAAACGCAATCGTGTGACAACTTCGATCGAATGTTTGGCGTTGTTCAACCGCAACAAGGACGAGTTTTTGCGCCGATTTGTAACAGTGGACGAAACATGGATAAACCACAACACGCCAGAGACCAAGCAGCAGTCAAAACAGTGGGTTTTGCCGGGTGAATCAGCGCCGAAGAAGGCCAAAGTGGGTTTGTCAACCAATAAAGTCATGGCTACTGTTTTCTGTGATGCACGCGGTGTAATCCACATAGATTACCTTCAGAAGGGAAGAACAATCAATGGCGAATAATATACCAACTTATTGGACCGATTTAATGAGGATTTAAAGAAAAAATGACCGCATTTGGCCAAGAAAAAAAGTTCTTTTCCATCAAGACAATGCAAGAGTCCATACGTGTGTTGTTTCCATGGCAAAATTTCAAGAATTACGCTATGAATTGCTCCCTCATCCGCCGTATTCTCCGGATTTAGCCCCGAGTGACTATTTCCGAACCTTAAGAAATGGCTTGGCGGAAAGAGATTTTATTCCAACGATGAAATCATCTCACAAACAAATACATATTTTGAGGAACTCGAGAAATCTTATTTTTTGGAAGGGATAAAAAAAATTGGAGAAACGTTGGACGAAGTGTATAGAGCTCAGAGGAGACTATGTTGAAAAATAAAATTACTTTTTATCAAAAAACCTTTGTTTCATTTAAAAAGTCACGCACTTATTGACCCGCCCTCGTGTATATATATATATATATATATATCGTACTTTACCTTTAGCTGACTCTTCCATAATTGAACATGCCAAAACCAAGGCTTAAAATGGAACTTCGGTAGAATCACCGAAATGTGTAACATGCAATAAAAACGAAGATTTTTTATAATAACAGGTAACCATGCTTCACACAATAGTTTACTTTTTTCTAACTGCTGAGTGTTTTTGAGAGTATTTGTTAAAATTTCAAAGAATACAAATGTTGGAAAATTAAACAATATGCCTGCTATATTCTATGAACTTTTATGCAACTCAAATAACGAGATATTACGATTATCTTGGTCTCTCTTTTAACGCCACTTTCACTTTTCTGATTTCAACCAAAAACGAACTCTTTCTAGACTTACTAATGAAAATACTTAATACCTAATTTGATTTCAATATTTTAAAAATAAGAAAGCCCGCCCAACACTTAAAATTGCATTCAGAAATATATTTCTATTTAGATTTTTTTTTTTTTTTTTTAATGTTACAGAATATAAATGTTATAAAAAAACATAAACAATTTTTGTGTGTGTTTTTTAATACCACGTACATCTTAAAAATTTTCAGTGCAAGGGAACAGAATAAAAAATCTAACTGTCAAAGCCAGGACAAAAGTTAATAACGAGAGTCATTTAAACAGCTTGACAATGTCAACTCCTCCGAGCATAAGACGGATGTATTCGAGATTAGCATATCTGCTTCGGAGATTAGACTCTCGACACTAGTGCGGAGAATTTAATAACTTATCAGACTTTTCTCGGTGGCGTAAATGGAAAACGCACCGGCCCGGATAGCAGGTGATCCAGGTCCTGGCTGGGACAGTAAGATTATTTTATTCTGTTCCCTTGCACTAAAAGTTGTTATAAAATAACGTTTTAAACCTATTTTATTCGATACATTTTTTTTTACCCTCAATTTCAAAGATATTAAAATACTAAATTTTGGTCTCCTTCTAACCCCTTGTCCATTTCAGCCATAAATAAACTCACACATGAACTCAACGGTTTGCAAAATAAGCTTAAATACCGAATTTAATGTCATTATTTTAAAAATAATTGTGGATGGTAGAACTAAGGGAAATTAGCCAAAATTTAGAGTCAGATTATGTTCAATTTCTCCCTTTATAATTCAAGCCCTTACAAATATTACATTACAGATAATTCCCCTCTATTATTGGTCCGATATTGCTAAATAACGAACGTAGCCTTCAATTTTCCATTTAAAATCTACTAAGACCTACGCACACACACACACACACAAACATCTAATGATCTCTATAGTCAAAACTCTCCTTTTAGTGCATAATAGTGTCTGCGTGTGTGTGCGCGCGCTTGCATGTATATGTGTGTTTTGTGTTGGTGTAAATTTCAGTGAAAATAATTTTTGGTGTTTAGTGAATATGCACGAACAAAAAATATTAAAATAAAAAATTTCAAAAATCTGTTATGTAAATAACCTCAATAACTGCATTCCATCGGAATTGGCTTAAAATAGGTGAATGTCCATTCTAGATTCACCAGTACTCTATTGAAGTTTTCAAGAAAATAAACCTTAAATATATTCGATGAGTCCAGTTATATCTTTATAAAACTAGGTAAAATTTAAAGTTACAAGGGGAAACATGAAATTAAAGGAAATGTAAAAAAAAATATTTTTCTGTACCAAATAAAGGTCCCTAACTTATAATAGTATGACTAAAGTTGAGTTAATAGGGTAGACAGTGAAGGTATAAATAAATAATTCATAGATTGATTGGTCATCACCAATATTACCTACCGGTTATGAAACCAAATGAAATTATCTGAGTTTGTGAATTCAATAGAATAGGTAAGTAAAATAGGTTTTATACTTATTTTAATTATTTCTTAATAATATTCACTCCTTTCATATATAAATAGAACCGATAAACATGTTAGCAATAATCTGAGTAACCTCTACTCAGCATCAACCATTTAATCATTCACCATCATTCATCATAACCATTATAGTGAGAGTTACAATATGCTAATTGAATAACCTGCTACAAAGTATTTGAGCAGTTTTATATATATATGTGGTT
>KZ807238.1:384968-412329 GCA_000696205.2 Oncopeltus fasciatus
TATATATATATATATATATATACATATAATTTTTTTATATAGTGCACATGTTCTAATTTTGACATTAAAGGGTATCTTTGCGAACTGGGTTTGGACTACGGATTCACTGTTTTTTTTAGAAAAATTATAGTCAGTTGCAAGCTCACTAAGTTTTTAATTAATTTCCTATTTTATTATGTTGACGAGATCACTATGATTTATCCTACGATAGTTCTTTGCAATCACAAATATTTATAAATTCATGTAAACATCTAACTCGTTTCTTATCGAGTTATTTTCTCTTGAGCCAAGCTATTTTCTAGTCTTTCTATGCAGTTAGTAAAACAATTTATTTTTTTATAGTATTGCATTGAGTTTATTTATTAATGGGGCAACGAAATAAAAAGTAAGAATTTCAACTTTAAAAATACAAAGATACTTTTAATTATTTTTTTTGGGGTTAACATTAACTAGACCTCTTTCTGAATAACAATTTACAACTGAAACCTCTCTTTAATCAATGTTGCAACCACAAAATTGAAGCTTTTATATGAGATATTGGCTTATAAACTATTTATTTTTCGATACTTCTACATTCTGAAACAGCTAAGAAATTCATCAACTCGAAGCACTTTTCTTGTATTAGTGGGTAAGTTGGTAGAATAAAAATCAATGGATTCTAAATTAATACGTAACCTATTATGAAGAAGGTTTCGAGTTAAATCGTGGCAAGAGAAGAGGACTTTGAAGGAAAGTATTGTCGTATAACAGGTTAAAATATGGAAACAGGAGTCCGCTGCCACCAGGGTAAATAGGAGAAGGCCTATTTCCAATCCTCTTTATAGGATAATAAGGTTTAAAATAAGTCAAAAGACTTGTAGTTTTAGTTATTATTCTATAATTAAAGTGTAAATTAACAAGTTAAAATACAATAGGTGTGTTCAGTGCTAGCCTGCACACCGAATAAGAATAGTTGAACAAAGTTTAGATTTAGAAAATATAGAATACTTACAATTAGTCCTACGGACGGTTGTCGTGATTGAGCTATGGAAGAAGAGAAGAGACTGACTGGGGGTCTCGTGGACAGCTCTTTTATGAGACAAAACTGTGACGTCAGGGGTTGACCGTCCCCTAAGGGTGACGATTTATGATTGGGAACAGCCCCAATTTGGAAGGGAGTAAGCTTTACTACTAGACGTGACACTATGAATGGTCACTTCCACATGGCTAGTGGATCTCCTGGTAGTTAGGACACGAAAACAGTCTCTGGGAAGAAGGACCCTATGGGAAAAAGGAATAGACCCTACATTCCAAAGGGACATAAAACAGTTTCTGGGAAAAAGAGGCCCCACTCTCCAATGGACACTATACCAGTTTTAAGTAATAAACTTGAGCTGTCACGACAGTATTAAGAAAGATGTAAAGGTTGTAAATTTGGTGCTAAGTTAGTGGCTGCTAAAGATTATATATTTTTTACACCCATACAATAATAATAAGTTATATACATTGTAATAAGTTGAAATGTTTCTTATATTGATGAATTAATACTATTCCTTAAGTTTTAATATTTGGAGGAATACTCCAAAAGGAAATGTACGGGAAAACCCATACAAATTTTGTTGCTAGTCTGTTTAGTCCCACAAATAGCTTATTGATCTAAAAAAAAATCGATAAGATAAAAAATTCTACCTTGGAGAAGAGAGAGAGTTATTTTCTTGTCGTTGTCCAAATCATTTTTTGGAAAACGTGTAACCATTGTAGCAATTTATTCAAGAGTGGATACTTCAATGTTTATTAATTTACAAAAAAAAAAGTTTAAATCAGCTCAAGATTTTTTCCAGTCACGGGATTATTTATAGTAAAATGTGCACTAATGGACTCAATATGAAGTTGTCAGTTCTGGAAAATAAGTAAATGGAGATGTGCAACTTTGGGTTGTCGGATCTAGGGATCTTGGCTCCCGATCAAAACAATTGTACTTAATTAATTTATAAATGCATTTTCCATTTATGCTACCGAGACAAGTCTGATAAGTTATTACATTCCCCGCACTGGTGTCGAGAGTCTAACCTCCGAGGCAGACGAATATATCGTCTTATGCTCGGAGGAGCTGACATTTTCAGCTGTGCGGGGAATTTAATAACTTATCAGACTTGTCTCGGTAGCATAAATGGAAAATGCACCGGCCAGGATAGCAGGAGATCCAGGTTCGAGTCCTGGCTAGGACAGTTAGATTTTTTATTCCGTTTCTCTTGCACTAAAAATTGTTACAATTTACATGGGATTAAATACCACAAAAAAAAAATTTATTTAATTAATTTATTCTTTGTCCAAAGGCTATACTAATGTAGAGTTTTGGGATAAGAACTGAATATGAGTAAAGTATCCTTAATTGATTTTGATAATTATTTTAGACAGATTTGTGTGTAGAAGATGGAAAGTGCAAATTCTACCATATGAGGTGAAGAATTGTTGGTATGAGGAGATATTGATCGACGAATCTCTTTTAGCAAGAAAAAAATCAGGCAGGGTACTACCTCAGAGGAAGTTTTGAGTAATTTCCTTTTACGAAATAAACAAATGTATCATAGGTACAACATCTGAAAAAAAGTAGATACATTATTAAAAATAATCAGACACGACAATACCAGGAACAATCATTGTAGATGATTATTGGAATGCTTACATTAATATATGAAAAGTAGTGGTGGGAAGTGATAAATACCACCTTATAAATAGGACGGACTCCACGAAAGTAGTCAGCTATGACCCAGATTCTTATAGAAAAATAATTCGATATCTCGATCAAGTTGAGGCCCAGTACCATACCTACCAAATTAAAGAGAACAGAGCTCTGCGTGTGGTTAGAAGGAACCTCCACCGCAAGAGCTCGAAGAATCTGGGTTTAAGGTCCGCCAGGTCGTGAATGTTTAAGCCTCAAGTAAAGGCTGACAGAAGCTGATAGGTCAGTTTTGCGTTGACCGGCGAAAGACGAATAAGATATGCCTGGAGTAACCATTCTAGTTGGTGCCTTTACTTGAGGGCAAGGTATTTGTTCCACTTCTTCAGGGTACTTCATTGTAATTTAGCTTCTGGTAATTGAAGCAGCCTTTATATTTTGCTGGATGAGCTTGCTGGTAGAGTGCACAAGTAGCAGGTACGTCAGGAGGTTTAGTGCATTCAGTGGTTGGATAGGGTCGCCCGCATTTGAGTCAGCGATTTTGGTGTGTGCAGAAGACCTTTGTATGCCCATAAGCTTGGCACCTGAAACATTGGGCTAAGTCGCGTTTCTGATAGGATTTTCTATCACAATTTTGCAACCTAGGATAAATTTGACGTCGTATATCATTTCCGTCTTGTCATCACGATCCAGGTCCACGTAAAAGAGTGGTGTGGTCTGAAGTCCACCTAATCGTCTGCCTTGGGTGTCTCTTCCGGGTACGTAAACATTCACGACCTGGCGGACCTTAAACCAAGATTCTTCGAGCTCTTGTTCGATGTCAGTGGTCGGTGTTTTGCGGTGCAGGTTCCTTACAACCACACGCAGAGATCTGTTCTCTTTAATTTGGTAGGTATGGTATATTATTTTTTTGTGGTATTTAATCCCACGTAAATTGTAACAATTTTTAGTGGAAGAGAACAGAACAAAAAATCTAACTGTCTCAGTCAGAACTCGAACCTGGATCTCCTGCTATCCTGGCCGGTGCATTTTCCATTTATGCTACCGAGACAAGTCTGATAAGTTATTAAATTCCCCGCACAGCTGACGTCAGCTCCTCCGAGCATAAGACGATATATTCGTCTGCCTCGGAGGTTAGACTCTCGATATCAGTGCGGGGAATGTAATAACTTATCAGACTTGTCTCGGTAGCATAAATGGAAAATGCACCGGCACTAAAAATTGTTATAAATTAATTAAGTACATTTGTTTTGATCGGGAGCCTAGATCCCTAGATCCGACAACCCAAAGTTGCACATCTCCATTTACTTATTTTCCAGAACTGGCAACTTCATATTGAGTCCATTAGTGTACATTTTACTATGAATAATCCCGTGACTGGAAAAAATTAAATGCCTACTCTTCATCTTGAGCTGATATAAACTAACCTTGTTTGATTACACCATTATGACGTAAAACATATTTTAATAACGTCAGCAAATGAATAATGGTTTAAACACAAATTATATTAAGTTTTATCCTATTTCTTTGTCTCATGGCTTTGAATAATGTGCAGAATAATTCCCATCCCTCTCTTGTGGCACGAATATTTTCTATTTTAAGTATCAAACCTATTTTACTTACCTATTCTATTGAATTCACAAACTCAGATAATTTCATTTGGTTTCAAAACCGGTAGGTAATATTTGTGATGACCAATCAATCTATGAATTATTTATTTATACCTTCACTGTCTACCCTATTTAACTCAACATTAGCCATACTATTATAAGTTAGGGACCTTTATTTGGTACACACACACACACAAAAAAAAATTTACATTTCCTTTAATTTCATGTTTCCCCTTTTAACTTTAAATTTTACCTAGTTTTATAAAAATATAACTGGACTCAGCGAATATATTAAAGGTTTATTTTCTTAAAAACTCTTCTTAAATGTGGCTTTCATAGAGTACTGGTGAATCTGGAATGGACATTCACCTATTTTTAGCCGATTCCGATGGAATGTAGTTATTGAAGTTATTTTCATAACTGATTTTTGAAATTTTTTATTTTTATATTTTCTTCGTTCATATTCACTAAACACCAAAAATTATTTTCACTGAAATTTTCACCAACACATATTGAAGGGCAGAATTTACACAAGATTTTGAAGGGCAGAATTTACACAAGATTTTGAAGGGCAGAATTTACACAAGATTTTGAAGGGCAGAATTTATACAAGATTTTGAANTATTCACTAAACACCAAAAATTATTTTCACTGAAATTTTCACCAACACATATTGAAGGGCAGAATTTACACAAGATTTTGAAGGGCAGAATTTACACAAGATTTTGAAGGGCAGAATTTACACAAGATTTTGAAGGGCAGAATTTATACAAGATTTTGAAGGGCAGAATTTTCTTCTGTGAAAACTTTTCATTTTCATGTGATGAATAAAAATAGTGTGAAATTAGTGCCTTTTTTTTTTTTTTAATTTAAGTATTAATTGTAAATATAATATCAATTTTAATCAACTGTTATTAATTTATCTTACAATTGAAAACCTAATAAGGAGATTATAACCTCAACTCAAGAAACTCCTGGCAGGTATCGATTTTATTCGATTAATTATATTAGTCGGTGGGTGTTTAACAGACTAGTACCCAAATTATAATGTATTTAAAAGAGATGGGGTATTTTAGAGAAAATGCTGTTTTCGTTTTTCAGGGTTCATTCAAAGAAAATACTTGCAAAAACTCCTTATTATTTTCTCCATTTACATTTCACTGCTCTTGGTAAACTGAATTTTTTAAAATATTTGATGGAATTAAATTTGATTGTTCCTAATAACATTCTAATGGTATGCATTGGGCGGAGAGCAAGCTTTTCTCTATTTTTTTTTAAATTTTAAAAACGAAAGATAAAGAAAGAATGTAAGTCGAAACATTTTCTTTGTAAGTTATAAAGTAATTATATTTAAAGAAATTAGAATTTTAATCTGTCATCCAATTGTAATATTGTAGTGCGTATAAAAAGTATAGACGTCATACACTGACAATTCAGAAACTTTTTGTTATTACCGCCAGCCTTAGGTTTCTGTTCGCGAATGACCCATTAGGATTGTTTGTTGTCACTACCGTAGTATGCAGTGATTAAAGTGATTCAGTTTTGGGGCTTTATGGTTTGACAAGTTGCGTAATTTTTATTTTTTTCATGGGGTAGATTTTCAAATAAAACTTTGTAACAATGTCATGGAGAGGGTTACCAGTGTTCAAGAAATCAGAAAAAGATTCGAAGGATTAAATTCTCGGAATAATGATTCATCTCATCCAAGCCAGAAACAATTAAGCAGTGACCAGATCAGTTTCGTTCCCAGAATAGGAAAGCAGACCACAGAGAATGAATGTCAGAATAAAGCTGGAATTAAAAGATCTCATGCTTTTCGATCGGATAAATCTAAAGTGAAACCATTCAGTGTTAATTCTGTTTCTAATTCTATTCAGTGTTTAAGTAATAGTGGTTCTAAAAGCTTGTTTTCTCAGGAGGATCAAAGATTACAGACCAATTCGACTGACAAAAGATCGAATATTTTAAAACCACCTAATGTTTCTTTGCCCAAACCGTTACCCCGAAAAGTTGATAGCCAAAACTTTACTGATAAACCTGAAATTCTCTCTGACACCTTAAAAAAAGCTCTTCAGAATCCTTTACCAAAAGGTCCTGCTCCTAAGAAGCCTCCTAGAACTTTTGTTCACGCTGGAAGGAGTTTAGATTTTGAAGACAGTCTTAGTGTAAGCAAGTTAAATGTGTTATCAAACCACCCCGGAAATGAAAATAACGTGCGTCATAAAAATTCTCTTGTTCCTCCTCAGCGATCTAAGACTGAGCCTCATATTATGTTAAAGAAATTAGAATCAGCACTTCTTAGTAATCAAGCTGATTGTAACTTTTTAAAGCCAAAAGTTGAACCTAGCTTCTCCACTGGTGCTACTAAAGCAATATCTTTGAACAAATTTTCAAGCTTAGGAGCAAAATCTCTCTGTTTGAATGGTTTAACTTCTTGCTTAAATTCCAATATCTATGATACTCCATTAGAGTTTAAGGGAAATGTGAGGAAAGAACTACCATATAACAAGAAAGAAAAACTTCATCACAGTACTACATTAGGTAAAAATTGTAGTAGCTATACTGGATCACCTATTTATGATGAACCATATACACCAAAGATTGAAAGGAAAAATAAATCATCAAATGAAAAGCATCTGAAAACACCTTCCCCTAAGCAGAGTCTTCATTATGCTGTATGTGTTATTTTTTGAAAATTGTTTAAGCTTTCTTCACCATTTATGACTGAATGTTTTTTTTCTATTATTTTGTTAAATTACAACTATTTTTCCCTCTACATGAAAGTATTGCACTCTTTCCCTTGAATATTAATTATTTTCAACATTTTGGGACTAAACAAGTGTATCAAGGGTAAATATTTGCAAGAATTCTGTATTTATTATTCAGTTGTTCAATTATATTTTATTTATTTAGATAAATAATGATGTTTTCATTCAATTGAAAGAAGTGATATTGATTCAATTTTTGTTTATCATTGTTACTTATATGCATACACAGCTGGGGAGGAGGCATTGAGTTTCGATTGACTCTCTTTTATTAAAACAAGGGAAGGAAAGTTAGTAATGATTCTTATTCTTAATAAGTAATCTTAGTTAAGGGTGATAAATGGATTGTAAGGAAACTTTCGTAACAAAGCTTTACCTCCTCCCTCTCCCCATAAGATAGTACCTTAGAATTGTTAATGTATATATATATATATTTTTTTTTTTCAGTCATCTCCTGTTAGGGAAACTGGAAAAATTCCTCTTGAAGATGTGGTAACCTTGCTAAAGGTCCATGACGAAAGAGTAAGTAATTTATAAAATTAACCAAAAAAAGGGGTATCTGGTAACTTAAACAATCATATACATATGAATAAAGTAGATTAGACAGCTCTTAATGAAACGGAAAAACACAATTTAATAATAAAATTACCAAAAGTGTACAACAAAAGCAGGAGTAGAGAAAGGGGGATCTTTGTGTTTTAGAGCTCCTGTGGCTGAGTATACCACTTTTGAGCTATACTATTTGTAGCGAGTGTGTCTTACTATTCCCGTAAAATACTGCAGTCACAACACAATAATAAACCGCTAAATTAAAATAATATACAAATTTTCAAGATTAAAAAAAATAACAACTTAAAAACTATAAATATACATTTATAGTGCTTAATGTAATAAATTGTATTCTTTGAAATTCATTGTGATATCACATTCTTTTGAAATTATCAAGCCCCAAATTATGAAACAGCATTTATGAAAATCTGGCTGGAGTGTTTTATTGACCAATGATTAATGTAGAACATGGGATTTGTCCTGAGTGTGCAATGAGGTAGGATTAATAATAGATCTTTTAAAAGTACTTATGGCCAACCCAAGCATGACTTCAAATTTTACCCAAAAATAAAAAGACCTTTGTTTATACAACGCCCAGACTTTATATGTTGACATCAGTCCATATGAAATCATGAAATTTTTTATGACAGTTCTGGATCCTTTAATCTAGTAATATCTACAACTATATCAGGATTTAAAATTCAGGCAATTAATTCTTAACAAAATTGAGTATCTTCAGACCCTTGTCTTTTAAAAAGTAGCCTATGATCACATAATCTATTTGCCCACTGAATTTTATGATAAATCTAAAAGGCCTCCAAGATCCTTGAAAATATTCTTCTTTTGTATTCTGGTATTGTTAAGAGAATAAAGAAAGATATGATATTGCTTACGGAGATTGACTTCTACTCTATTGAGTAGTTGCCAGTTTTCTATCAATTTCTAATAAAGAAACATTTATTATTATTAACATGTCATTATTAACCACTTCAATGTGAGCTCCAAAAATATTTAAGAAAAAACATTTAAGAAATTACAGTACTCTTAGGTATTACTTGGTTTAATTATTACATCTTTTAGTGCAGAAAATCAACAGTTTATTCTGTCTCAGCAGGAATTATTTAATACTTTTATTACAGATTTGGAGACAGAGAAATGGTGCTTAAAACTGTATTTTTAAAGTTTTGACATAACTTAGTTGTCTTGTTAATAAAAAATGAAGAACTGATAAAATGTCTTAATGAAATGTCAGTTTAAGATGTAGAAAGGTTACTATTATTTTTACTAGTGATGTTACTCATTTTAATAAACAGAAGTCCCTCTTTATTTTGAGAACTTCTGAAATGTCTTTTATGTGGTATATTAAGATATTTTGATCACTAAAGCCATGTAGTTTGCCTCATTATTTACCATTCTTAATCAGGGAATTCCATTTTTTAATTACACAGCTTAAATAGGCACAAAATCAATCACTAGGACGTGCCAGTAGCTGTACATGCTATTCTTTACATTTGACATATTTATATGCCTCTCTGGTTTAACAAGCTATAACTGAGGCAAGCAATATGGTTAAGGTGTAAAATAAAATAAGTATTCTGATTTGTCGTATTTAATTTTCTATTCTCAGGAATTCTAAAACTGTTCAACAATAGTTGTAATGTTTAAATATTATTTTGCCGCTCAAATACTGATTTGATTTATTTATTTTTAATTCATTTTAATTAATAAAGTTTAAAAAAAAAATGTATGAAAAATATATAATACAAAATTAAATTTATTTTAAACTTTTGAGGAGGGCTTGCTATCTCCCCTAATAATATTCTTAAATATATTCCTGAATGAGCATGATATCTTGTTAAGCTACAAGGCTTACAAGTCTTTTTTCATGCATACTCCAGAAAGCTAGGGGCGGAAAAAAACCCTTAGAATCAAGAGCATCATATAGAAATTCAAAAAATACTAGGTTTTGCTAGATTTATTTTCTTCAATTTTGATAAATCTGTCTTAATATAAATTCTTTATTAGTATTATTATGTTGAAAATACTTTCTTAAATAATATTATTTTGCTAGTTAACCTTTGTTATACAATATTCTTACACTGAATAAAAAAAATCTATGGCTTCCTCCTCTTCTCATACCCTATTATATATAATAAATCTATCTATTATATATAATAAAATTAAAATGCTATAGAAATCAAGATTCTTTTTTTTTATCACAATTTAAATATTTTGGCTTCCAGATAGAAGAAAATATGCTTATTCAAATCTTGCTTCGTATCAAGTGTCTTTCTAAAAAAATTTGCTGTTGTTGGGTTTAGCTCTAGTGAAATTAGATATCAGGCTGTCAATCAATAGAAATTATATTCAAACTTCATTTCACCGTTTCTGAAAAAAACAATTTATTCCAGAGAGACATTTTTTTAATGCAATTCATTTATTTTATGTGCCTGTTAATATAAAAGAACAAATTTTGAGGGGGTTTAAGAATTTTTTTTTCATGTTGATTACAATAGTTCATTTTTGAAAAAAAACAAAAAAACTAAAATATGAATTTTTAAGATTAGCCACAATTATATAGTAAATGACAGGTGTAAATTGTTTTGAACATAATTCAACCAAAAGTAAAATAAATATATAAATTTACAATACAATAGTTCAGAGTTCTTGAGAGATCATTTGGTTTATATTTATAAAGAATGTCCAATTATCTACCAATAATTTTATTTATTTGATTAATTAAAGAAGTATATTGCTTAAGGATAACAAATGCAGGGGTACTAATGTTACATATTTCATTTTTTGAATGGATCAGTTCTGAAATCTATCCTTAAGATATTTAAAATATTTATTTTTTATGATTTCACTTTTACTGAAGTTTTTGAAATATTTTGAAAGTAATTAATGAATTTTTTTTTTCCGTGACTCACTGCAAGCTATACAATCCGATTTTAACTAAATATGAAAAGTGTAAATTAATATAAATATATATTGATTAATAAATTAATATAAAGTTCTGTCTTGAGTTAGATAGTTGGAATGAGGCTGGAATGGAAGACAAAGAAATATTCATTTTTGATTGACTTTTCAATTCATTAGATTGAATTTGTAAAACCTTGTTTGTTCGAAGAGTTTTTATGTTATTGAAATTTAATATTTTCATTTGAATAAATGAATTGCTAGTGTGTTCTCAAAACATAATTATATGTAATCCTTACATAAGGATAATTATAATTATCCTTATGTATGTATTTAGCGTAATGTAGGGTTAGTTTTTAGAAGCATCTATGAAAAAAGAATTATTTCAGAAACAGTCCTTATCTATTTTGCAATTAGTTTATTGTAAAATAGTTAAAGACTTAAAATAACAATTTACTTTTTTTATTTTACAATTTTATACAAACAAGCTTATTTGGTATGAAGGCCAGAATTCTTTAATACCAATCTTATGAAACAAATGTCTTTCCTTTTAGATCATAATTTTTTTTCTGTCTAGTAGGCTAATGGGTGACTAAGTGACCTCAAAATTTGTTTATTTTATTGTTTTTTTTTTTGTTTTTTTTCATAGATTAGAATGATAACTGATCCTTTTGATAACCCAATATCAGATAGTGATGCAGATTCAGTCCAAGAAGAGAAAACAGGTATTCCCTATTTAATATTTTTCATAAGAAATTAGCATTGGTATTTCAATATTTTATTAGCAAATATTTGTTTCCTTAAGGTAACAATGAAGAAACCGCTGCTGCAAGGAAGATCTATGTTAAGCAAGTCTCTATTATGCGTCGGCCAACTTTACATTTTGCCAGAATAGATAATTTGTTTGAAGCTCTTCTTCTCATTGGAATTGATCAAGACTTGATGCTTGGAAAAGTCCCATACATAAAAACTAAATATCCTGCAACGGTTTGTTTTCTATTTCATTTGATTTTCTACTATTAGATCAAGCATTTATTATTATAAATTATTTACTTGACTATCAGGTCAAGGATGGTCCAAATTGCATTTTTTCAATGATATTTATGTAAAATGAATATTATGCCTCAATGCTTTATTTGATATAATAATCCATCTTTAAGAGTAAATTTATTTGTATAATTGTTATCTGTTGTTTTTAAGTTATCAACTTATGTAGACCATTAATGAATAATTTAAAAGAAATCCTTCTCTCTTGAAGTTAAATAATTATTTTTTCAAATGGAGAATTTTTTAACCGTAGATATTATTATTAGATGATTTTAGTTGGGGTTCGGTCAAGGTAAATCCAAAAATTTTCATACATTCATATTCAAACATTTTCAAAATTCTAAAAACCATTAGCCCTCCTTCTCAATAAACCTGTCAAACATGTTTCCCAGTTCCAAAGTTACTTATTCCCAATAATGCCCTTCCTTTTTCCTTTGTCCTTTTTATTGCCCCCTTCTGAAATTGGCCGCTCTCCCTTTGTACCTTCTGCCTCTTACCTCCCCCCCACCCTTCCGTCACCCACGGTGTCTGTCTGAAAAAAAATTATATTTTCTTCTCAGTCATGGAAATGTGAACTTAGGGACAAGACGTCCTTTTTCGTCTTCATGATAGGCAGGTATGGTCAATTACTGTTTTAATTTATTCAATTATTTTTTAATAGGTTGTTGTCTGCATGTTTTTTATAAATTATCTTACATAGCTTTCTACATTCATACTTTTGATATCACATTACATTATGGTAATTCTATATTATAATATTGTCAATTATTATTGTATTCTCATGACATGGTATTTCTACAGCCCTGAAGATGGCTTTCAATGTAAGCCGAAACGGCAGATAATCTTTTGAAAAAAAATACACTTTTGTTAAATTTGTATTTTTTTTTTTTTGGATCTACCTTGACCGAAACCCAACTAAAATCATCTAATAATAATTATTTTTTGTTCAAAATAAATAAACACTTCAAAAAGCTATTCAAATTTTTAAATCTTCATGTTATTTGTTGATTTTAATTGAGAAATTCATATTGTTTCACATGAGTCATATTGTTCATATTACTCAACGTTTAACAGGGTCTTAATATTTTCATGGTCTTATATACAATGAACCAAAAACATGGGTCATTCAAAATTTCTATTCTATTTTACTAATACTTGATGACTTGTAAAATTTTAATTTTATTATTTATAGAAGTAAAAATGAGTTTCTATATCAATTTATTTATTTTAAGTTTAAAATAATAGTGCTGAATTAACATCTTATTACATGTTTTTATATAGTTAAAAAATTGTTCTTTCTTATTTTTGTTATAATATTATTTACCAATACTCATTGCTAAAAGTTTGTTTAGACTTTTGTATTTCTAGCAATTAGTACTGGCAACTCATGCATTAGGAGTTCTCAATTGAAATGGAAGACAAAGAAATATTAATTTTTGATCGTCTTATTTTCAATCTGATCAAAACGCATGGTTTTTTAAAATAAAAAATATAACTTCCTCTAATTATTAATAGTTATTTTAATAAAGATATATTTATGCCTTGAATTAAAAACATATACATTTTTATTATTTATCTTTTTATCAATTAATGCAATAAAAATTTCCAAGTAAACAGTAATCAGGTTTGGTAAATTTGGATAGAACATCGACATATTTATATACTCATATACGCACCCACACACCTTTCACTTTTTAAATAACTTAATTTTGTTCATTTATTAATGTGCATATTATACAACTTTTTTTTTTTTAAATTTAGGATAATTATTAATTAGTCTAAATTCAGGTTCGATTAGCATTAATATTCTTGTATTTATATTAATCGTTTTTTGTTTAGGTTTGTTACAAATTATAATAAAATCTCCTATTCACATGAGGTGAATAATGTATAATTAATTACTTGAATGAGGTTGATATAATGAACTCTAAAATTGGGAAGAGTGTGTTTGTTGACTGGTTGTGAAATTGATAGATCATTTACTTTTTATTCTCTGTATAAATAATGTATAAAATGTAAAATGACTTTGTGGAAAGTCTGTGATTAGCACTGATACGATTTTGAATAACTGTCAATTCTAAATTACTTTTAAGATAACTTATATGTTATATGTTATAAACATGTATATTGCCTAATTACAAGGAGTGTTTAAGATAATGAATTTCGTGGTTTATTAATTAAATTATTTTAAAGACAATCCCAATTTTCCTGTAGAGAAAAAATACTTAATTAATGAAAAAAGTTCCATTTATACTACTTATATAGCTTCTAATCTAATTTGAGTGGTTATAAAACCCAACAAACTAATCAATCTCTAGGACTCTTTAAAAAAAAAAAAAAAAAAAAAAAAAATACACACCAATAATGGATATGTTGGCTAATAATAACCAAAGTATCAATCAGAATATTCTGTGCCATTTTCAGAAATTTGATCTTTTCAAGACCATCCTCCTCAAAAAAACTTTACTTTTGCCTTTGGATAGTCCCATGAACCTCGAACCACAATCTATGTACTTTAAATTCATGTTCCCTGTACACTCGATGGTACTTCTCTCCATAGAATTGTACAGTTTTTTTTATAGGTTCTATTAGGCCTTATATATGCTGAGGGGTCTTATATATGCTGATTTTGGGATGAACCCAGTGACCACATGCAAAGAAGCATAGCCTAACTTCACCCTATTAGTCCACTCCGAGGCTAACAGAAGCTCCCTGTCAAATATGAAAATGATAAAATATTCTCCTTCCTTAAAATGATCCACACTCACTCACTGTCAACCCCTAGATACCAATTTGTCTTCTCCCAAAGAATTTGTCAGATCCTAAGTAGAAATAGTTTCTCTGATGGACCAAAACTCCATGCCCAGGCATCCCAGGAATTGACTGACCTCTGGATGCACCTTCTGTAAGAGGGAGTCTCCTACAGGCGTCAAGTTGTGTACAATAGAGAGGTATTAAAGTGTGGCCTCCTATTTACATTTTAACGGTTAATACATTTAAATATATTCCATTGGGAGATAAGATGTATTGTCCTGTAGAATTTTGTGTAATAACTGCTAAAAATGAATGAGATCCTTGTAATATAATTCACAATTATTATTTTAGACAAAGAAAAAAGTTTTAGGCCAGTACAGGACTTAAGCAAGCATTTTCTGATCACTTACTATACGTGTTGACCTCTGCACTAGGTAGGCCCTAATCCCATTGTGTCAGAAACTTCTCTTTAGTGGTCTAGTCTCTCACGTGTGCGAATTAATTCTTCAGCAGGACACAGACTGAATGCAGTCACTTTAATGGAGATCCTTACTGGTGGTACCAGTACAGGGAACTTTTAATAATAATTAAGGTCCTTGTTATATAATTTACAAAATTCAATGTTTGGACTTTACTAGTTTGTTCAGTTTAGTTTTGCACTCTGAGATGTGTCCATAAACCTCCCTCAGAAATCTTTTCATACATCATTATCACACTAATGATGACGTACAAGTTAAGCCGAAACATTTGCAATAATAAAATAATTACCCAATAATATGTGAGTATTTTATTTTTATGATCCTGGCTAAAACCGTCACGTTTCTCCAACATAACTAGTCAAAGAAAAACAAAAGCTCCTTTGGTAAATTCAAACTTAGCTCTCTGAAGGGAAAGTGAAGTTCAGCTTCAAAATGAGTCATTATTTGAACTGACATAGCTCCTAAACAGTATAACTTTGAAAATAATAACTTTACATTTGATGGAGGTGTCATTCAAAGGTGTAGCAAAACATTTTTTCATAAAATTCACTTGCTTCCATTACTGGAAAACCTTTATTTAATTGTAAAATTCTCACAAATGGTTCACACCTTTTCTTAAACAATAAAAAGTATTTGTGCCTCTTAGATTAATCTTACAACAATTGACTTCCTCTCCCATTCAAATTAGGAATTATTGTATGAAAAATTGTGCTACCAATTAATGCTTTTCTTTTATAAAATCCAAGGACTAATTTTAGGTTGAAGTGGCTCAGGGGTTAGAAGGGCTGGTTTTCCCAGATGCTGCTGACTGGCCACCAGTTGACTCAAACAGCCTTTCTCACCGTAAACACAATAATTATACGCTTACACTCACAGCAAATGATGCATCTAGGAAGTATGCTTATTGCAGGCGGCTCCAACCAGAAGGCACTCCTTTCTGCCTCCCACTGGCCTATGTCATAGTTACAACACATAAGGACAACCTCTTCTATTATTCTGTAAGTCTTTTTTTTTTTTCTTTTTTTTTTTTTTTCTTTAGCTTATGATATAACTAATAAGTAATATTTTAATAAATTCATATTTATTGCAGATATATTAATTATCCAAATTAGAAATTCATTGTGGTTTTATATTAATTAATTAAGATATAATCATAATCAATTAATTAATAAGAAAACTAATTTAGTCAATTAAATATGAATAGTTTAATGGAATATTATTATCTTTATTATCTAACACTTAAGGGATTAACTTTTAAATTTTGTATTAATTTTAATTCAGCTAAATATATCAATATTAATCCCCTTTCAATTTATTTTACATATAAATATGATCTAGGATACAATTATTAGTTCTTAATATATTTTATAGTGTTATAGAAAATGGCTATTTATTAGTGACAGTTATTCAAGTAAGGAAAATTTTCAATGACATATTGTCAAGTGTTTTGTAAATTCCCCACCCCCAAAAGGTGTTTACAGTGTGCACTTATTATTGTTAATGTGTAAGTTAATAGATTCAGTGATGATTAGACATTTTTAAAAGGTGTATAAAAGTTTTACAATCTTACTTGTAAAATTGATTGACATCATTAGATTTATGAATAATAAAGAAAAAAATTTCACATAAACAATGGAGAAAAATGTGAAAATAACCCATTAAAATATCTAATAAACCAACACAGTTAAGTAAAAAATTTACTTAAAAAGAAACAAATCATTTTGTTTAAAGGAGAATAAACCATCCTTAATGGACAATGTCATTTTTGTCAGAAAACTTTAATTGAAATAAGGGGATATAGTATTGACTACAGAAGTCCTTTTTGAACTAATGATCAAATGGCTTGAAAAAAAGTTATTTTTCTTGCCGAGGATTTTCGTTTTACAATTCTCTTCCTTTTTCTTCTTGGGATCCTTTGGATGGTATCAAAAACAATTATTTTTCTCCAAAAGAGTTTTCTATTTCAAGTTTGTTTTTCTTTATTTATATCAGGCTATCTATATCCATAGGTTTATTGAGTTGCATTTTAAGCCAGGTAGCCTGTATAAATATCTTCATTTTTGTTCAATAAGTCTTTAGCTATCCTTGCAACCTGCTCTGTTTGCCTGTTTAAAAAAGTGAAATATGGACTTGTTATAAGTTGTCAATTGTGGTTTCATTAAACAATTTAATATTTTGGCTATTGAAAAGACTATTATTGAGCTTTATTACTTATTAAATACTATATCTGCCAGAGATAGTTTTAAAAGTCTTAGTAACATAGAAAGCGTCACCTTTTATTATCTGGACTGGAACTCAAAATATTTACAGAAATGGTCCTATATGGCTATATAAGTTTTGAAAGTTAAATGAAATAGGTCTCTCAGCTACCAAAACATTTCATATAATTTTGATTTTCTTAGGGTTTCTTTTTGACAAATATAATTTGATATTTAGGTGTGTTAATTTTCATTTTTTTTTCTTTTTATTGCTCTTGAGATTCCAGAGACCAAATGCTGTATTATATTTTAATATAGTGTTCTTCATAATTAAATAAAAAACAGTTGTCTTCCCCACAGAATCTACGGGGTTTGCATACAAAAATACAGTATTATTCTGGAATTAGGGAAGTTAGACCTATTATCAGAACTTGAGATTTCATTAAGTAAGACACAATGTGTTCATGCATGTGTTTTGTGTGTATGTCTGTCATTAATCTACAAAAAAAAACAGCTGGATTTTTTTGTACAAAAAACTTATTCTATACGGATAGTAGCCTATCTCAGTTGTATGATTTCTGTTTGAGATGGCTGTCCATAGGTATAAACAAGTGATAATCACTTAGCGAAAGGTTAGGGGAATAGGGTGGATGTGGCACACTTCCCAGCCAATCTTTATCAATTTGTCCCTGGTCAATTTGGCTGTATGTGGCCGAGCCATTGGTGGGAGAATCAGAGGCGCTTTTATATTAATTAAGCTGGGATAAAAAAGCTTTTGTTTAAATGGTGCAATATTATGGAGTATACTTCTGCAATGATTGTTTGACCTTGATTCAGAATCTTGAAATGCTCTACACCCTTGGCTATCCATAAAATGGTTAGCAAAACTTTCTTTAGATGGAGATGAGGTTTTGGAAATTTGTTCGATTCCTCATTAGTAAACAGCCACTGAGTTTAAGATTATTTTACAAAACCAATTTTTTGTCACAGGTGACGGTCCTACTTAAGGGTTCAATTTTAAAGCAAAAAGCTAAAGCAGATGCAGCTGTTTAGCAGCTTACCTTATTGGCTGCTGTAAATTTATGAGGAATCCATTTAGCTTTTTTTTTTTCTTTTTTTTTTCACTTTTCCTTATTGATGGAGATAATTCCAGGCAGTAGCAAGGGAAATATTAAGTTGGAAAGCCATCTCTGAACAATTTTGGCGAGGATCCAATTCTATTATTTTTTGAACTTCCTCTAATTCAAAGATTTTTGGCTGGCCTGAGTGAGTATCATTTTTTAGTGTCTCATCACCTGCTTGTCATCACGAAATTTGGTAAACCAAATATACCTTCCGGTCAGAGAGGGCATCTTTTCCATAAGTATAGCAGTTTTTTGGGGCTTTTATACTGAGTTTTTACTCATAAAACAAAATTGACATGAAACGAGTTTCCACCGGAATAATTTGGTGGTAACCAACCCCTGAAATGTCAATTCATGAGGAAGAGGGTGCTAACAGGGCAGTTAGATGTAACCTAGTAACCAGCCAGTCAGAATGAGTCTTGGCAGCATGGTACTCTTCTGGAGAGATGGTGGCGGTTTAATAATAATACTTAATAACTGAAAAACTTACTGTTAGCTAGTCAACGGATATGCCCGTGGTCATGTTAGCTGATAGGAGGGAGTTAACCTTCTACAAATACTCAGGCAGTCCCGGGCCAAAGGTGGTACCCCGGGGATTAGGTTGCGTAAAGGGGATGAGCCCCTCTACCTGAAAATTAACCATTATGAAACCACAAATTAGCATAGAAAATTGAAAGTCAACCATGTAAAAGATTCGGCAATCTTCATAGGTTAAACCTTGGATATTGGAATGTTTTAACAATTTACTACGTGCATTGCTGAATATGCTCTTAGATCTGATAGACCGATACTAGTTGGACGTTACTGCCATAGAGAAAATAAGATGGACCAGACAATTTATCTTGAACAACAGAAACCACAGTCTGCAATAGTTGCTGCAAAATGGGGCTCATTTTCGGTACTGGATTTATAATAAGGGGAGTTTCTCGACATTTTGTATTGAGCTACAAACATAAATATGTACCATATACATCAAGGGAATTTTCCATAATTGCAGTATTCTGAATGTACAAACACGACATGCAGGAAGATCAGAAAGACAAGTTCTATGTAATGACTTGACTCATGCCCAAGCTGTAATTTGTAGATAGTTATTGGTGACCTGAATGCCAAAGTGGGACAGAAGGAAATATTTTTCCCGACAATAGGCAGGTGCAGCTCCATGAGAGCACCAATAAGAATAGCCAGAGGCTTATAAGTCTCGCAACTTCAAAGGATCTTATCATTAGAAGCAGGCTTTTCCACATAGAAGCATCCATAAAGATACTTGGATAAGTCCTGGTGGGAACACTGTCAATCAAATTGACCATATACATTTGGACAGGTCAACTCTTACTGATGTCATGGTAAACCAGTACTAATCTCAACTCAGACCATAAGCTAAGCATAGCCTTATAGTATCATATATTAACGTCTCTAAAAATGAGATTTTAGTTGTGGAAGCTGTACAGCCTAAAGAAATTGAAGGACACCAAAGAAGAACGTTTTATGAGGCAACACTTGAAAGAAAACTTGCAGGAACTCGTTGAGATTTGGAAGACAATGTGGACGAAGAGTGGAGGAAGATCCACATAGCTGTGCATGAGAGCGCTGTCCAGGTATCTGACAATGGATGAAATATTTAATCTCAGAACAAAATTGGAGAGAAGATTTAAATTCTCCATTACAACCCACAATCTGTCTGTAGATTTCAGGACACCCTACGATAGCAAAAACAGAGGAAGTCTTTATGGAGCCCTTAGGCAGTTTAAGGTAAGGGTTAAACTGTTTGAAAACCACATTTTTCAAATAAATGTTCAATTGTTTATTTCAATAACTTTAATCTTATTATTGAAAGAAATTTTCATGAATAAAATTTTGTTTGAATATTTTATAATTCATTTCCATTGCAGATTTTGTCTGAGCTTGAAATGAGACATGGCTCCCAAGAATCAGAATATTTGAAGTTTGCTTCAGATTTGTTCCATTCTAAATTCCCTAAGCCTGGGTTTAATTTGAGGTAAGATTATTTTGTCACTTATTTCATTTAATCAATTTTTATTTCACACTAAGGAAGAAACAATCTGGCAGAATTCACTTTAATGACATACCTATCCCATTTTCTGATTGCATGAGGTACCTAGGCTTACATCTTGACTCTCGTCTAACATGGAGCACACATACAAAAATCAAAAGGACAGGAACTAAATAGGAGATTTGGACAAATGTACAAGCTACTAAGCCGCAAGTCAACCTAACTGTGACCAACAAACTTACCATTTATAAGACGTTACTGAGACCTATCCGGACATATGGAGTCTAACTGTGGGGAACTGCTAAACCATCCAATAGCCAAAAAATACAGTCCTTTCAATAAAAAATCCTAAAAATCATAGTTGATGCACCCTATTACATTGCAAACTCCTTACTCCACAATGACCTTAATATCCCTTTAATTAAAGACGTCATTATAACCCTTTTTAATAAATTCCACTCTGGCCTTTCCATGCATCCCAATCCTTTAGCCCAAACTCTATCCAGTATTACCCATCCTGACAATCCACCATTTTGCCTGAATAGGAAATGGCCTCATGACCTTCTCAATGTTAACACTTCAGAAAAATTATATGAAAAAAAAATATATATATATTCATATTTTTTCTTATTTAGTTATTTGTTTGTTACTTTTTCTTTTTAATTAATTTATACTGTGAATATTAACCAGCACATCACTAGATTAAAAAAAATGCTTTTGTTTTGGGTTTGGCATTATTTAATGATATGAAAAAAAATGTTTATGGTGGAAAGTTACACCCTCTGTATATGTAGGTGTGAGTGAATGCTTGTGCTTAAATGCATTGTATGTGTGCGTTAGTGAGCTTATGTGGTAATGAGTGAGAGTGTGCTTCTGTATGTCTATGCCTGTGCATTTGTGGTTGTCTGTATATTTGATGAAAAATCTATGTGATTTTATTTTGCTCAAAGAGCTCCCAGGTATTTAAATTTTTTTACTGACCAAAATTTTGACTTGTTTAGTGGCACTATTTGAGTTTCTTGGCATTTTCATATCGTTTACTAGCTTTATTGCAGCCAATTGATTCAATGGCCCCTTAAGTGAAGCTTTTGCCCTATTATCTCATCACCAGCTTAAGCTAAATGTGACAACCTATTGTGATTAGTAACATTTGGGTTAGTCCTAATGGCATGCACTAGGTAATCAAAAGCCAAGTTAATTAGAGTTGATGCAAGATAATCATTAAAATCAAATTTAAACAGATCGATAAAAACTTTTTATGCCACAACCAAAAAAAAAAGAGGCACAATAATTATTGTATAAGATTTTGACTCTTTTATAAGCCCGGGACATATAATACAATTTCAAACAATTAATGAGAGGGAATAGAACAAAAAAATCTATCTTTCCCAGCCAGGACTCGAACCTGGATCTCCTGCTTGCCGGGCCGGAATGTTTCCATTACACCACCAGGACGAGCTAGATAACTCTTTAAATTCCCACCACACTAGCTGGGACGGATAGATTTTTTTGTTCTATTCCCTCCATTAATTGTTTAAAATTTTTGTGGGATAATAAACCACTACTAAATTAATATTTATAATAAAATTTCTGCCTGGCATCTTGTCTGTAGTCTAACTTCTAATATTAAATAATATAATTCTTTTAGTGTATATTCTTTATATTTGAGTACTTCTGTATCAATGCCATCAAATCCAAGGGTTCATTATTTTTATAATTTATTTGATTGTATTAATCACTTCTGATAGTTCAATCTTATCTAATTTTTTTCTCTCTTTTTAAATAATGTAATTAATTGTGGTATGTAATCCTACAATAAATTTTCTACAAGAAATGCAAATTTAGGCTCCCTTTGCATTTCTGGGATTACATGTCACAATTAATTTCATTATTTAAAAAAGAAATATCGAATAAAGTGATAGTCTAATAAATAGCTAACAATGTTAACTCCTTCGAGTATAAGACAGCATATTTGTCTTGGGGGTATTGTCTTGGAGTGAAGTGCGGGGAGTTGGAGAGATCATCTAACCTGCCTCGGTGGTGTAGAGGTCAGCAAACCTGCCCGAAAAGAAGGAGACCCAGGTTGGTTACCGGCTGAGGTAGTAAGATTTTTTTTCTGACTCCCTTTGCATTTCTTGTAGAAAATATAACTTTTATTGTATCACTTATCTGATTTCCTTCATTGTCTTAGCAAAAGCTTTTTCTTGCTTGGAAACCCATTTTTAAATCTCTCCTTTATAAACTTTCTTGTTTGTTTTGTCTCATACTTAGCCAAACTAATTATTAGATGATGGAAAAAAATTAACGTCTCATAAAAAACTGGGCTGAAGTACTTGGCACCAAACAGAGAGAAATTAGGAATGAATGGTGCAAAGGTTAATGTAAAAGTGTGGTCAGAGAAATAAAGAAATCTAGAATGAAAATTAACTATTGATATCTGGTAAGGCAGAGGATTAAAGGGCTAAGAGAAGATAGACTACATTCAAATGGAGAGTTTTTTGACTGTAGATATTATTATTAGATGATTTTTGTTGGTGTTTGGTCAAGGTAGATCCAAAAAAATACAAATTTAAAAAAAAGTGTATTTTTAAAAAAATTATCTGCCTATGTTTCTGCTTACATTGCCGTGAGAATACAATAATAATTAATACAATTATTATAATATTCTCATGACATTGTATTTCTACAGCCCTGAAAATGGCTTACAATGTAAGCCAAAACCAAAACGTCAGCAGATAATTTTTTTAAAAGTACCCTTTTTTTTAATTCGTATTTTTTTGGATCTACCTTGACCGAACCCCAACAAAAATCATCTAATGATAGACTACATTATTTTTAAGCAGAGAAATACCTTTAAAAAGAAGTTACAAGCTGACCAATGGCTAAAAATTTATTTTTTAAACAAATGCAGGGCTTTATCATAAACTACACTTTATGCATTTGACCTTATTAGAGTATTCAGAAATAAAACATATCTGGTCATATTGAATAGGATCTTTAGATAGCCCCACCCTCTATGACCCAAAGTTACATGGGAAGTAAAAGAATAAATAAATAACCTTATTGCAATACTTTTCTTTCTTGGCCATCGCTAACAACTGTATCATTACAGAAATTGTTAAAGGGGCTAGGTACACCTGTATTCTGTTCGAGTAAACCTGTCTCATCTTACCTCTAACATTGGCCAGTAAATAAAGAAATCTGCTTTGATTAATGTAATAATGTAGTTATCAATGTCTATTTATATTATCTACTTTTTGTTTGATTCAGTCAGTTGCTAAACAGTTAAATAATTATTAATTTTATTCCAGGGTTGGTGAAATACTTTTTCATCGGCCTTGTGACTCAAGAAAAGACTGTTATGATGTATCTACTCTTCTTCAAGGTGTAACTGTCCCTGTTTTCATTAAGTTGTTTTCTACGTTGCTTCATGAAAGGAAAGTAATTCTTGTGGGATCTAATATTAGGTAAGACAATTCCTATTTATTAACAATCATTATTTCCCTTACTTACTTATGTTTTGTATTCTAAACCTAGCCTTTTTTTTTTATTGGCACCTTTTTCACCACCAGTCAATATTAATTTCTTCAGGAACCACTACTCTCAAAAATAGAACACTTTAAAAAATATTTTTAATGATATATGGCTTTTATATTATTTTAATTTTTGAACAGTGAAACTAATATTTTTTGCCGTTTAAGTGTACTATCAAGTATTTTATGATTGCATTTTAATATAGTTCTTCAATTGTATTTCATTGTATTGAGTGCTAATATACTAATAAATTCACCACTGGGTAAATTTTCAATTCATTATAAAGGATATTTAATTTTCCTTTTCTTAAATAATTTAAAATTATTAATTAATTGAAGCTAATAAATATTCACTATAATAATAATGCGATATTTCTCACATTGTATTTATTTTATTTTATTTAGAAATAACCTTTGGTAAAGTTATTCAAAATTATCAATTTTATGAATGCATTTCCAAAAAGTTTGTCAAGCAGGAGCGTCTTAATCTGAGTAAATTTTCAATTTTTCACTTAAGAGATACATAAATATATATATATGTGTGTAGATGGAGAGTCTCTCTTCACTCCTCACCAACAAAGGGCGAGAGATCCCCAAAAATTTTACTCGTGATTTTTTCTTTTTGTGTGTACACTGCACTCTCTATTTCACCGGTTCTTGATAACTATATATTGCAGCTGCGAGTGCTTAATTTTCTACATATACTTTCTAAGAAGGATTTGAGAGTACGAGTACATGACAGTTAAGTAGCCGACTCTGCCTTTCTGTCNATATATATATTCATATATATATGTACAAAACATTAAATGGGGAAATTTAATTTACTAGCTGGAAATAACAATGAGCATAAAAGGAATGTCCATTAAAGTTTGCCCTAAGCTTGGCAGGAGGGAAGAGTAGGAGAAAGAGCTCACCATCATATCTACAATTGTGAATTTCTTCCTTGCAAGTGTTTTATAGAAATGTTTTAGTTCATATATTTTAGAAAATAACCTTTAGTCATATCATGACTTATAAATATTTTTGTAACTAAAATAACAAAAAAGTAATTTAATATTACATTTATATATTTGAGTCTCCCTCTAAACACTCTCTTTTCCTCATTTAATTTCTTCTAAAATCATTTTAAGAGTATAATATAAAGTCTTAATACTTAATTTGGTTTATTTATATTCAAAATGTGAGGACCTGCCCAACACTCGAAATTACTTTCTTCAATATCTCTCTTGAAAAGATAAAATGTAACTTTTTCGAAATAAAAATCCAAAATATTACAGAATTTTATAATAAATGTTATAAAATTGTATTTTACATATTTTTTGTTCTTTACTTTTTTTAAAACTCTAATAATAACAAAGATAACAAGATTTTATATTTTAGTCTCCCTCAAAAGTGGCCTGCCAAATTTGATTTAGTAAAATTATGGCTTCTACACTCATATATTTGTCTATAATTTGAGTGTATACTATTTTTGTTTCCCAGTATGGATCAGAAATAATATTGAACTAATTTCTAAAAAAAAATCACTAATTCAAGCATCCTGAACAGCCACATTTCTTCTGAATTTTCTAAACAAAATAAAAACGTCATTGTAAACCTCATTGGTAATTAGTGAAGGCAAGTATGGTGCACCCAATATCTGAAGGCCTCTCAGGGCTGTCCTAAATATCTTTAACAGAAACTATATACACAATACCGGGCAGGTTAATGATCTCTGGGCAGCCAGTGTTCTCAGACCTAGAATTTTTTGTACACTTAATAGTTTTTTTTTGTTTTTTTATTGGTTCAGACCAGGGCATCAGACCCATAACTATATTTTCTCACTCAGAAAATTCTTCAGAAATCCTGGGATTGAGATAAGAACTTGTACCTTACTCTCTTTCTTAAATCTTTTATTCTATACCAAATGATAAAATTTGGGAGCAAAGAAAGTTCTGGCGGGCTTGGTCGAAATTTCAGGAATCTAAGGGAGTCATCAGGCTGAATATAATAGAGTCTAACTATGTCAACATTGCAAAAGAGGTCAAACAAGGGGATAGTTTAGCCCTTTGCTATTTTTTTTGTTTCTGGATGAAGTGGCATTTGTGTGTTAGATAAGAACTGACAGGAAATTCCTAGGACATAGTAATCTTGAACCCTCTGTAAAGCAGCTTCTCCCCTATGTCGATAATGTGGTATTGATTACTGTTTCAGTTGGAAAATTACAGCAGTCCATGATAGAATGGCATGAGGAACTCATTCGAAAAGAGATGCACATTAATACCAATAAAAGCAAGATCCTGTATGTAGAAAGGCAGCAGGAAGATATAGATGTAGATGTATATTGCAGTCATGCATGTAATGTCAGGCTTTACATATCTTGGTGTATTGTGAGACAGATCTGGAAAAGTAGACATGCATATATCAAATTTTAGCAAGGCAAATGCAGTTGACTACTAAATATATAACTCTTTTATAATGAAAAGGGAGGTGAAAGCTCCTTAGCTTCAAGACTGTGTATTACTCTAAGGAGCAGAAAGTTGGGTATTGACTGACAGGAAGAAAATCAGGATCGCCGCTGCATAATGAGGTTCTTGCAAAGAACATCTGGTAAACAAGGAAAGACAGCATACTGAATGAAAGAATCTGTCAGGACCTCAGGATAGCCCCATAAATTGAGCTAGAAGTCTGTCAGCTCAAGAGGTTTGGCCATTTCAGGCTCTTCAATATGTCCCAGTTCGTAGGTGACCTCAAGTTCATTGAAGGTTTTCCTATCTTGAGTATATCCAGAGTCATTAATGAGCCGGTGGAAAGGATGTAAGACAGGTTTAAAACTTGACCAGAAGCAGGGTTGAGTAGAACTCCTGGCTTTATCAGGCATGGAAAGGGGAAAATGAAAGAAGAAGGAGTATGTGTATTTTTTTTTAAATTTGTGTGTGTGTGTGTGTGCATGCTTGCGTATGTGTGTTTATAAAGACAAAATTTATCTTTTTTTCTCCTTTTTTTATCTTTTTTTCTCCTTTTTTTTTCTTTAATAGTGTCATTTAATTATAAGATTATACTATTGCTAATTATATAGGATTTAACAATTTCAACAAATTTGAAATTTAGAATACAATTTTTTTTTTTAAAAATATCATCTCTCCTTAACATATTAAATTGAATGTTAAATATTTACTTTAGTTTTTTAGTTTTTACTATAGCATAAATACATTTAAGTAATTGCTTAATTTTATAATGCTTCACTTGTAGTGGAAAATAATTGTAATTATATTTATTGCAATTAGAAAAGTATAATATATATATTTATGTATCTCAGCAAAATTTAAACTAAATATTGATACAAAGAATATTTTGCCTTGAATAAATCATCCTCTCTCTGTGCAAATAAATAAAAAATAATTTTAAAATAAGTTTATTTAAATAAATGTTTGAAATAATTAATTGATAAAATATTTGTATTTGTACTTGACCTACTGCCTGTATCATTCTCTAATTATAATATTTGTACTGGGTCAGTAATGAATAATAGAAGATTTGCTTATTTATTGTTTGTCTATTACTTGTTCTATCAAATCCTCTCCACATGTGATAATTGTCATGGTCATTAAAGATTACATCTATACTATATATATATATGCGAGTGCTTAATTTTCTATATATATATATATATAAAAAAATAAACAATTAAATCCCTAAATAGTAATATTAAAGAATCTTACCAGATATAT
>KZ807238.1:445165-462006 GCA_000696205.2 Oncopeltus fasciatus
TAATTAATTATAAATTTATCTGATATTTTTCATTAAAAATCAAAATAATATTTTACTATATACTTAATTCTACATAAAATAAATAATTTTATAAATCAGAATATTAATGTTTTTCTTAAGACTAATTGCAGTTCAATACCTGGTTACAGCTAATAGAGGCAGGTCAACATGAGACTGATAATTTCTAAAATTATTTATATTGAGTAAAATATCTCTTACTTTTAAAATTATTCATAACTAATTTTAGAATTCTTTCATCTTGAAGTTTTCAATATTGTAATTCTGTGCAAAAAAAAAAAAAAAATATATGTGTATAAAATAAAGCTACCATGAAGATTTCCAGTCAAATAAAACTGTCAAATTAATATATTAATAATTAGTCATCATGAAGTACATTGTGCTAAGAGGATAATAATTCATGCATTCTGAAATATATTAGTATAGTTCACTAACTGATTTAAGAAAGTTAAGCTCTTCCCATTAAGAAGAGGTATAACATTTTTTTATAATACTTAATTTTTTTATTATTTTCAAGTCTCTGTTTAACTTTTATTTTCTTGCATTCCAATATATCCATATGATATTTCTAATTTATTTACCTAATAAAACTCAATTCACATTAGCTCATGAGATAAATAATTTTTCTGTGAGGAAAACAACTTTTTCAGGGAAAAAATATAAATCAGTTTTTAATTTCAGCTATGGTTTTGAAATAGAAGATTCCACCTTCAAAGAGAGCTTAGACCTCTAGTTTGATGTGTCTCTGAAATATCTCTGTCAATTAACACAAATCTAAGCTCTGAAGAAGGAATCTTATTAAGGAAGAAAATATTTTAACTCTTTTTTTTATTATTTATGATTCCTTTCATAATTTTTATTTTTAAGATATATTTTTGAATGACATATGTATAAAGATAGAAAACAGCACCTATAGGTGAAAATACCAACCAACTAAGATCTTTTGTTTCTCGACTAACTGGACTCGGTCCAGTTTGATGTCCTTAAAAAAAAAGTCCTATTAAGTTTTCTGACCTTTATTTTCTCTTTTTACAAAATAATAGGATATTTTCCTTACACTGTTGAACATTTTTAAATCAAGTGAAAGTTAATTTCATCTGCAATGACATTTCCTACAGATTGTATGTGGCTTACTGCTTTCTTAATTTTGCATGTCCTGCTGTGGGTTCAGCTGTTTCTTTCAAGCCCTTTCTGTTTAGTTTAAGTAGACCTTTGTTTCTCCAAAATGAGATCTATTCTGCTTCTTCTACTCTTATATAGCATTTCAACCCATTCGTTAAAACAAATCCTACTCCAGCATAAACCAACAGTAATCTCTGTTCTTTGCTGCTGCCCTTCATTCTTCATGTATTGGCTGCTACCCCATCTTCCCAGCAGGGTCTCTGATGTCCAATCTGCCTAGTAGGAGGGCGGGTCATTAAGTGCGTGACTTTTTGAATTTCCCGCCTTATAATTAGGTTGGCAACACTGCTCCTGTCAACAAGCATCTATCAGCTTACTCCTGTAAAAGTTTGAACACGCTGGGTCTTTTAGTTTGTGTTTGACAGTCTTTGAAGACAAACAACTTCATGAATTGTGGAGAAAAGTGAATTTCGTGTGCTCATCAAGCATTATTTTTTGCGGGAAAAAAAAACCATCACTGAAACAAAGGCCAAGCTTGATAAATACTATGGGGACTCTGCACCATCGATATCAATGGTAAAAAAGTGGTTTACAGAATTTCGTTGTGGCCGTACAAGCACGATCGATGCCGAACGTTCTGGACGACCAGTAGAAGTCGCTACACCCGAAACAATTGAAAAAATTCAAGGTATGGTGTTGGCCGATCGGAGATTGAAAGTGCGGGAGATTGTGGAAGCCATAGGCATATCACATGGGTCAGTGGTTTCGATTTTGAATGATCACTTGGGTATAAAAAAGCTATCCGCAAGATGGGTGCCGCATTTGCTAACAATCGACCATAAACGCAATCGTGTGACAACTTCGATCGAATGTTTGGCGTTGTTCAACCGCAACAAGGACGAGTTTTTGCGCCGATTTGTAACAGTGGACGAAACATGGATACACCACAACACGCCAGAGACCAAGCAGCAGTCAAAACAGTGGGTTTTGCCGGGTGAATCAGCGCCGAAGAAGGCCAAAGTGGGTTTGTCAGCCAATAAAGTCATAGCTACTGTTTTCTGGGATGCACGCGGTGTAATCCACATAGATTACCTTCAGAAGGGAAGAACAATCAATGGCGAATATTATACCAACTTATTGGACCGATTTAATGAGGATTTAAAGAAAAAACGACCGCATTTGGCCAAGAAAAAAGTTCTTTTCCATCAAGACAATGCAAGAGTCCATACGTGTGTTGTTTTCATGGTAAAATTTCAAGAATTACGCTATGAATTGCTCCCTCATCCGCCGTATTCTCCGGATTTAGCCCCGAGTGACTATTTCTTGTTTCCGAACCTCAAGAAATGGCTTGGCGGAAAGAGATTTTATTCCAACGATGAAATCATCTCACAAACAAATACATATTTTGAGGAGCTCGAGAAATCTTATTTTTTGGAAGGGATAAAAAAATTGGAGAAACGTTGGACGAAGTGTATAGTGCTCAAAGGAGACTATGTTGAAAAATAAAATTACTTTTTATCAAAAAACCTTTGTTTCATTTAAAAAGTCACGCACTTATTGACCCGCCCTCGTACCATTCTAATAATGGTCAGGATGGTATTTCATTTAGATCCATTTGAGCAACATAACCTGCCAGTGAAGTCTGGATACCTTTATAAATATGCACACATTTATGTCCCTATAAGCAGCATTTAGCTCTACATTAGTCATTCTTCTCCTGTTAATGTATATTATCATATATTTGATGCAGCTCTTTTCTCTCAAATGTTAGAATGACTTGTTCTTAGGCTTTTGTTGAAGTTCAACATTCTGAGCTATAAGTACTGGAATAATTTATTTATAAATTCTGTCTTTTGAAGCCTTAAGTAATGCTGCGCTTCGTCAGTATTTTTGAGGGAAAAATAGGTACAATTAGCAAGCAGGATTTGTCTTTGGATTTCTGCATCATTACGATTCTCTTCTTTTATACACCCGGGAAATTATTTGCAATCCCAAGTATTAGAGGGATTGTACTCTTTCAAACCTTTACCTTTTAAATGATATATATTTCATCGCCTTCATAGGTAGGTAGGGTTTGCATATACTTAGTATTTTGTACTCTTATAATTTATCCCATTCTCACAGTAGAATCCTCTTGCCTAGAAAGCTTCTTTTTCAGCATTTCAGGTCCTTAATTGCTTTAAAAGAAGTTTTCCAGGCATTAAAGTCTACTTAACATTTTAACCTGCCAGAATCAGTACTCTCAAAGTGAAGTGTGTACCTGTTGCTCGTATACCTGCATTCCTAATTGCTTTCTCCAGAGATAAGTTAAAACCAAAGCATGTCAGACCATCACCCTGTTTCCATTGTAAATCCTCTCAGCAATTTTCTGTTCATCGTGACAAAGTATATATTGCTTCCCATTGCCATTTATACCGAATGAACTAATTCCAGAGTAAATGTTTACTTCCACCACTTTTTATGTGCTTTATCACTAAACACGAAATCTTAAGGCTTGTTGAAAATCACTGAACTGATGGTGATTTTGTATCTGTTACTCTTGTCTTTCCAATAAGATTCTTCCTTTTCTTATCTATTGTTACTTTCATTTTTTTATTTTCTGGAAATATTTTTTAATAATATATGTAGATAGATAGAAAACAAGGCCCCCTACGGGTACAGTATAGAGTTTGAATGTGACTAACCTATGTGACTACAAGTGATTTCTTAGTTTAACTTGTCCTTTTATGTGAGCACCTATATCTCTAAAGTCCATTCTGCATAGTCTAAGTAGCTCCTTGGTTCTACCTTTGTCAGGTTTCCTCAATAGGAGGTGTGTTCTGACTCTTCCCCATGAGAATAGATGTTCTTACATAGTCCATTCATTCTTCTCCGTCGCTCTGGCTAAGAGTAAGGCTATATAACAAAATGGTTGAAAGCCTAGAGAATTGTAATTTGTCACCTTTTTGGCAAGGTAATCAGCTTTCTCATAACCCACAACATTATAGGTACCCATACAAGCTTCACCTCATAATTTTCCTTGAATAGTTTTGTAGTGTTACAGTTTCCTGGACAATTTCGTATTTAAAGCTTACAGATCCCAAACTTGCAAGGGAGCTTGGTTGTCCATTTAAATGTAGATTTAAATATTTTAAGTATTATTTTCATGTACTGCTTCTATCTACTTCAGCTTAAAAGAATATATGATAACTTCCAAGAGATATTCTTTACTTAAGCACCTGCTCAAACAATTTCATCTGTCTTGAAGAATCCATCTTTATACAGATAACTTTCACCTTTATTGACATTTCAGTGCCTGTATAAAGCCAATTTTTAATCTCAATGATGCATGGTATCGTCCTTCCAAAGTGAAAGGTGTTGCAGGTTTGTTAGCATGGTAGTCCTTTTGGAGGATCTGATTTCTTTCCAAGAGTACTGTATGCTGCGTATAATTGTAAGTACTAATAACTCAACATATACATGAAGCATATATATGTGAATATATACACAACATACCTTCACTCGAGATACAAGTAATCATTTTGTATATTCTATCTTCTCCTGAAATGAAACTAATGTTGATGGTTTGTGCTTTTTCAAGTTCCTCCATGCTGAAATCAGAGTTGTATGTTGAGATTTCTAACTTGGCTTGCTTCCTTGGAGTTAGGAATATTTACTTCTTCTCTGCATTTGAGTTCCTAAAACTTTTCTTAGCTAAATGTTTGATTGTAAAAATAATCAAAGAATTCTATAACTACTGCTGGACTTTAATAATGGACTCATTTTCTTTTATTAGTAGTATTGAAGGTGTGGATGTTTTTCCTGAAATGGCTTTTAGTTTTCATCAACTCTGCTAGCACTTAACATCAAACTCCTATCTTAATGGTGCTGACATATTCTGCCCATGTTTTTATCTTAACAGCTTGCTAATGGTATTAAAACCATTCATCATGGTACAGGGTTCCGTTTTTTAATCCAATTGTTGCTGGAATATAACTGAGAGTGGCTTCGAGAATATCTTCTCTTTGCCATCCCTCATTAGTTCGGGAACACCAAGTTTTTTAAAAAGCCAGTCAGCTTTTGGGTAATTCCAGTACCATCAGATTCATATTTAATAGTGATATGAGCTACCACAATAAAAGTAGAGGAGTTATAAGAAGTCTTAAATATTAAGTTACAACGTAAAATTCTAGAATTGCACCGACCTTTACTAAGTCATTTGTAAAAGCAGTAAATAAATCCTTCATAAATATGTCTCTCTCTAATAAAAAATTATCCAAATCAATTTCAGGCAGAAAAAATTGCACCGGAGACCATCTGGGCTCTCCCTCCATCTCTTCTGTTGCCCAGAGTCCCCTAGCTCAAGGCTAAATCCACCCTCCTAAACCTTAACCCCTCTCCCACCCTCACATACATCATTTTCCCTCCCACCCTGAATTGGAAGACAAGCATACGATTAGCGATTAATTAATAATTCAATTAAACACTTTTACAATCAAATGGAAACTTCAAACACAAAACAGCCAGCTACAGAGGTCGAGGAGCATTACGAACAACCAAACCAATTAATTATTAAAACTCAATGATTCTGCTAAATAATAATCATTGAAGAATGAATTCACACGGCGTATAAATACTAACAAACCCACATAGCACTGAAATCATCATGAATTATTTGTCAAATAAATTTATTTATTTTTACCAATTTTAAGAATTAATTCTCATTATCTGTTCATACTTTTAAATCTACAAAACAATGGTGAGATAGAGAACATTCTGCTAAATTAAAACTTTTATTAATTTTTTTTACATAAACTATTTCATTGGCTCAAATTTTAGTGAGATATTCGGTGGATGGCTTGGATTATTAGTTGGATCTGAGGAGCTCGAGAATTCTTCATGCCTTCAGGGAGGACCTCCTCAAGGTGAGTTAATCTTTCTAGGAGTTTTTCTGTGTCTTTCTGGTTACATTTTTTCAACTTCGGTATGACCTTTTCCTAGAATAGAAAGTTACAAGAGAATAAACAAAGAAACTCATGACTATGTACATTGTGGGTAATGGATATGTACTATATCTCCTAAAGTTGTTATATATATATATATAAGTACTGGAATAATTTATTTATAAATTCTGTCTTTTGAAGCCTTAAGTAATGCAGNGGAGTATATTTTATATAAAAATAAATAAGTGTTCTTAGTTAAACAAGATTAAAATTTGGACAAGAAATATTATAAAAGTTAATTGCAATCAATAAAAATCTAATTCTAATACAATCAAAAAATTTCTTAAAATTTACAAATCAAAAAGGTACAAACAATAGTGCAATTATTATTAATAGTACAATAATTAATGAATTATTTAATAGATCATGATCTAATCAAAAAAGCTTAATAAATCCCAACTTATTAATTTTTTTTAAGGCCTAACATAAAATTTTTCTTAAGAAACTTACCCAAAGAAATTGAGAAAAATTGATTAAAATATTATTAATTATTTGTAGATTCTTCACTAGGAAAGGCACTTGCAAGCAAACCAATATCGAATCCACAATGGCTTCAACTGTAGGAATTATGAAGCTCTGATTTACGAAATCGAGCGAACCCATATAGTACCATTCATGAATGGTGATGGTCGGAAGAACCTGCAAAGAATGGAATTAAATAAAGAACAGACTTCTGTATAGGCTTGTAAAGAAAAAAAAATTAAATACAAAATGAGCCAAAGCAATATTATCAACCACAATCTTACCTCATGGTTATTCCATAAGAACTATGTTTTATTCCTTAAACTAAGGATACCATTATTAAAAAAGTCAAATATTAATGATCTTTACTTAATGACTTCTCAAAATAATTTAGACAATTTTCAAATATGAAGAAATAATTTATGAATTTAATGGACTACATTGCAGCTTTTATAATAATTTCTATTACTAGTTTCTTTATAGATTATTCAAATTTTGAACAATTGCATAAATGTATAGCTGCTCCTGACATTTTTCTCTGGGCTTATCACTGTCTACCAAATAATTTATACAAAATAATCTAATTAAGCTTGGACCTGGACAGACATTTTAGTGAAGACAAATAAGAATAGGGATTCACACTTTTGTAATAGAACATAACATATTTTATTCTAAAAACAAACTCAAGCTAGCTGATGGAATGTAAAAATCCAAATTAAACCTCTAAAACCTTAGTAAAGTTAAGATAAATAGTTCTAGAATAAACTTACTGTGATCGAAATACACCATTTTAGTGTAAATAGAAATGGTGGAGGTGGAGGGGGGGGGATAAAGAGAGGAGTAAATTTAATCTCTCTGATTGGTGGGATCGAACCTTCTTAAAGGAGCTATGCAGAGCAAAGCCACTGCTTGGCAACTCCTTAAGATTTTATCCCTGCCAATGCCTGCTACTAACCTTGCCGCATTACCTGCACTATCTACTCAGCTAGAGTGTCTGATACAACACAGAAAGATATGTGAACCTGTAGAGGCAGGGCATCTTACAAGGATCCAATTTTTTTTCTTTTTTTTTCTCTTACAATTAACAATAATTTCTGCTACAAAATTATCAATATTTGCAGATTATATAGTCATATATTTTTCCCACTCAGAGAGCAATGATAACATTTTCCTATTAGAAAGGGCCATAGAAACCATTTACCCCGACAGCCTCACATTATTCAAACAAAAAAAAGTCAAATTTTGCACACTAAGGCACTTTTAAATGGGTTCCCCATCAAAAGAAGAGACAGATAATTTCTGTTTTCAGCCATAACTCTCCTTGCAATAAAAGAAGCTTAGAAATTACATTAGGCAAACGCTAGAGTGGTATAAGATTGCTCAAAACATTATCCAGTACCAAATTGGAAGCATAGTCAAAGATCACGATTAGAATACTTTATGCTTATATTTGATCAAAATAAGATTATGGTTGCCTTATACATGGTTCTGCTCACATATTTCAGCTTAAAAAAGTAGAACGTCTCTACAATATTGGACTCATTGCTTACCTCAACAAATGAAATGTGTTAAATTTGATTATTGAATTTTATTTTATTTCTATTGCCGTAATTTTTTTTTTTTTTGTGTGTTGTTGAATCAGGATTAGCCCATAGGATAATGAATACATCATTGGGGCGATCTATAACAGGTTATTACACCTTTCTATTGACATTAACATCATCCTAAGATAAATTTAGCCTCTTATTTTTTTTGGCCCCAGAGAAATTTAGTATTATAATTATACAAATTTGTTAATTAAATTTATTCTTAATAACGATTCATTCAATAATACACCTATAATTTGTTAAATACAAATTTATCTAGTAAAATTGACAGTAGCCACTCACACTAGAAAATATCAAATACAGACAGTTTAACCACTCACATGTTTGTCTACATTTATAGAAAGGTCATATGCATTACATAAAATTATGCACCTTAACTATTGAGGTAACAACTAGTCGCCGTTGAACAGGAGTGGCTGCAAGAAGCTCCTCACCTAGTCCCAGACCAATATTTGCCCAGTCTGGGAGAGAGGGGGGATCTGCACCCCATCTAGTCCATAACAATCGTAGATGAAGATTTGTCACATCTTTTAATTCTCGTGTCATCTCTCTCAGCCAAGAAATTTCACTATCTGCAATGAAATTGATTTGTAGATTAAACCTGAAGTAGATATAATGTGTAAGATGATGTAATTGAATTGATAGCATAGGGTCATAGGGGATATTTTAGTAGTGAGTCTGTAAGCTGTGAATATGGTGTATAACCAATAGAAGGTACAGAAACATCATATCAAAGGCATCAAATTTCTATGTGAATGGTAATTCTTCTTTACTTATTAATAGTTTGTATTTATTATTCCATTTTTATTGTTTTTGCAAAAATTTTATCTAATACAAAGCAGTTAATTGAAACCGAGGATTAGCTTTTAACTAAAATATTTATTTGAAAATGATTCATTAACTAAGTAATTTCATTAACTAGTAGTAATTTCAAGATGAGTGAATTCAAATGTTTGTCTACATTATGTCATGCATTTGCTTTTCAGGAATATTAAAGGGACTTAGATTGAATTCGCTATAGAAGCTCTATCTGAACTGAAGCTTCATTCAACAGTTGTAATGAGAGAAGTAAATTTAAGTTAAAAGTTTAAACTTGTATTAACTTTCAAATCTGGTCAAACCAATCAACCAGACATTTAAGCGGTTTAACAATTGGCAAAGCTCAAAAGCTTTACATTTTTTATTCAGCAAATTTTCTTAGCATCTAGAATGTATTTCCTGTAAATAAGAAAAAAAATTGTTTTGGAGACAGTCTAAAAAATTAAAGTAGGCATGAGTTTGCCATTTTATTTGTTTTATAAATAACTAACTTTAAATGGATTATATAAATTGAAAGCAAAAACTGCTGAACTAGATTTTGGTGAAATTTGAAACTTAGGTTGTACCTACACTTGGGAGAAAACTAATTTCACATGCAATTAATTCAACAAATCAGCTTAGATCTAGAGTTAAAATTAAAATAGTTATAACTTTGGTATGGTAACGACTATCATCTTGAGTGCAGGTCTTTACCTAAAGAAGAACCAATTTATTTTCACACAGATAAAAAATCCATTACTCTTTTTAACCCATTAAAGTGGTGTCTTTAAAATATGAAAAAATACATCTGAATTACTCTATTCAACTCAAAGTAGTAATTTTTTACTTTTTCATTTATCTTGATTAAATAAAATTAAATATATTTATTTGAGAGGTCTAACTATGGTAAATTAAATTACCGACTCTTCCAAAATTCCAGATTGACAAATTTAAAAAAATAAAAATTAGTTTTTACTGGGAATAGATATTTATCTAATTATTACATATAAAAGCTGTTATGAATTTATACATAAATTTTACTTGATACTTCAGATGTTAGAAAGACATTTAAGTTCAATAATTAGGACGACAACAGAGTTATCAAGTAGTGAAGTTTATTTTGTAAAAATAAACAATAGAATAAAAATATGCAAAAAATCAGCTTTTTTTTCTCCAATTTTGATTTACTTACTTTCTCCAAATAGCAAATAAAACCGAAAGAGTTCATAAATAGTTAGTTTCCATAAGATGCTTATCTTTATATTGCGTTACTGATGGTGGGGTCTATACAATATATGATACCATTCAAATAAAATGCTAAGGAAGTGAAGGGGATTTTACCCAAGTACTCTTTTATTAATTAGAAGCAGAAAAAACAAGATGAAATGTAGAGACAAATCAGTTATATTAGCTGAATTGATAGAGTTTTATAATAAAATTTGATCATTTGAATTAAATTACCAAAAAAAAATCTACTTCAGTAAGAGGAAATTAAAAAACAAACAAAACATTTCTATTACAAGGAAAGACATATTTCTACCATGCGACAATTTTCTCTTGTGAAATACAGCTATGACTTCATTATTGAGTTAATATATATACATAGTATGAATTGAATTACTAAACTACTAAAACATACGATCATAAGTTAACTGCTCAAGTTCAATATGAAAGCCTTACCTCGATTTATTACACTTGCTATTACCTATTGCACTTGTTACTGATAGTACTGAAACTGTTCTTTCATAGCTATTTTTCAGTGAAATTTTAGGATGTTTTGCGAACTTTAAAAGGGTGAAAGATAATTATGTAGCACTAGCACTTTATTTATTACAAAAAGGTCTACAATAATGATTCAAAAAGATAATAAATCCTAAAACTAAATAAATGCCTTCATACACAGAATTTAAGAAAAAATATTTATAATATAATTATGTGTGTGTGTGTATAAAATATATATAAGGGTGTGTATATTCACATATAAGGGTGTTCCAAAATTAACGCAAGATTTGAATAAAAAGAAAACACAGTTTTTACTATGTTTATTGTTCGTTTTTTTTATTGAATCATAAAGTACATAGAGTAGGGTTATTTATAGAATAACACATCGGGCAAATGAACTCCACGGCTTTGCATGCAGATTCGCACGAGGTTGTCAAAGTTTTCCATAACCATTTCACATTAATGTGGCTGAATTTTGTTGATGCAGCATTGAATCTCCACGCTGATTCCAGCATTGAATGCACAGGTGGTTTTGGGCTTGTTGACATAGACCTGTGATTTCAAACAACCCATAAAAAGAAATATAATTGTGTAAAATTACACGATCTAGGGTGCTAATTCTAATCACTGAAACGAAAGAGTACACGACCTGGAAATGCCTCATGCAGTAATTGAATTGTTTCACGGGCTGGTGGCAAACACATTTGCCCGATGTGTTATTCCATAAATAACCCTATCCTATGTACTTTATATTATTTTGGGACACCAATTAATTCATTGTCTTATATTAGTATTTTTTTAAATATAGAAATCAAATTTATTTTAGTTTCTTTATGCAAACTGCCAGCTGAATTCATAATTTTTTTTTTTTAAAGTCTGTCCAACAGGAGCTGCATAATCTAAGCATATTTCTCAAATTTATTAAATATGTATATCATTAAAATTAAAGAAAGAAATTTAATTTAAAAGCAAGAAAGAACAATGTATGTAAAATGTATTGCCATTAAAAGTTTGCTCAGAACAGGCCAAGAACATAAGTGGGGGAAGCGCTTACCAATAAAGCTACAATCTTTAATTTCTTCCTTAATAAACATTTTCATAAAAATGTTATAGAAAATAAAAGTAAGAATTCCATTACTTTCAATATTGCGAATGCTAGAGCACGTACTGACTAATGTGTATATTTATAAACCATATATATATATATATTATTGGCTCGCTTGAATTTTTAAAAATATATATTTTTATTCTAAATCCTAATTTACAAATACAACAACGGATGGGCAAACGATAGGAGAAGTGACTAGAGTGACTTGCACTGGAGAAATGCTAGGAGGAGAGGGTTGTTTGGTTGGAGCTGAGATCTGAAAAGAGCCGGGGATTCTGGGAATGCTCAGGACAATGATTACAATCTCAGCATAATTTATATAATAGTTAGAAGAATATTAGTATCCCCCTTTAAATTGAAGCTGCACCTGAAAGAACAATCTGAGGGTGCTGCTGATGACAATGATCAATCAAATTATTTGTTAAATTATTATNATTATAGAAATTAAGAGTATAATAAAGTATTAATTAAGTATAATAGTAAAGAGCAAATACTTGTAAAAATTATTTGATCATTATCATTGAAAGGTTTAACAAAGTTCAGTATTAAATTAGGTAAACGTAATTTCTTTAAATTAATATAATAGAAAATTGCTTTAGAACAATTTAAATTAGAAAAACAATTGGTTCTCCATAAATAGAGGTTATAAAATTATAATAGATGTTTTCGAAGAGAAGAAATTTATCTTCTAGATTGATATTAGTTGATGATTTATTTTTCACATCTACTGATCTGACTTGTATAGCTGCTATGGCAGTGGAAATACTCAACATTTTTACAATAATTGTCTAAATGCTTAATTATATTGATTGATTTTAAAATGACAGATTTGACATTAGTTTATACTATTTTGGATTGAAATTTTCATTTGTGGCCAATAATAATTTTATTTAATTTTTCTATTAATTCTTTTTGTTTCTGTTGTGATATTTGTCATTTTTTCCTTTATAGCCGAATCTTCATCAACCTCAATTAGTTTTTTGTTATATTCAATAAACTTTATTATATCTTTTAGTGNAGATTCTGATGGAAGTTGTTAGTCAAATCCCCATCTACAAGTACTTGCAAACTTAGTACTTGCAAAATGTCAAAAGACACAGTTAGTCACCATCTACTCTCCATGGGGAAGATCAAAATGAACAGTAGACTTTCCCTCACGAACTTCAGTTAAGAATGCAATTTGAAAAAATCTAAGCTTACTATTTTGTTCATCAAATTACAAGATGTTATATAAATTTACTGATTTTTCAGAGAGAGGAATGTCGATTAAGTCATTTTCTAGTATATTTAAGTAAGTTATTTATATATTGGAACTTTCATTGTCAGGTTGTTGTAAAGTTGATAAATTTTCTGGAGCTGCAGAGGGATTAAATGCTGGAAGAGAGTGCGAATGCAGATAAAGGTTTTGAGAACTGTTACTGCTGGAGAGTGATAAGACTCATTAAGATATCTTCTAAAAGAGAGACTATGTTGACTGGTGAATTATCATTTCATTCTACTTAGAATAATTTTGTTTGTATTAATTTCTATGTTGGACAGTACATCAGCATTGGTATTTTATTTTTATGTTTTTATGTACAATATCAAAATTGTATTCATTTAGTTTTTAATCTCCGTGAATTAATTTTGAGTTTAGCTCTTTTAGAGAGAAAAGCCATTGGAGAGGGGGATGATCACAGATAACTGTAAATTTTTTGGGTCCAAAGAAAGATTAGTCTCTGAATTGTTCAGAGTTCAGCTAGCATAAGCTGTGAGGTGTTCGTCTTCATTAAATTTTTGACATAGAACGGGAAAGATGGCAAAGTTACTAGCATCTAAGGCTAATATGAATTCTCTTGAAAAGTCTGAGTACATTAATATTGGGTCGTTTATTAGTAATGTTTTACAATAAGTAAAACATTACAAAAATTACAGTAATTATTTATTCTGCAATCTTGAGAGCAATGTTTCTGTTTTTCTTTAGACATTTGGTAAGGGCTTAGTAATATTAGCAAAATCTTTTATAAACTTTCTGTAGTATCCTAATAACCCTAAAAATGCTTTAAATTCTTTTGTTTTAGGTATGGGACATTTTTCTGTTGCTGTCAGTTTTGATCTATCTGGTCTTATACCGACATTCAAAAGATGATGGCTTACTTTTTTTTTTTCTACCTTTATTATTACCTATTCTGTTAAAAATAAAAACATTTTGTAATTTTATTACAAAAAATATCATTCACATGAGGAGAAAAGGTGACCAACAACACAACTCTCAAATTATTTACAAACTAGGACCCCAGGAGGTCACGGGGCCATCCTCGTTTGAGTCGACAGGGAGGGTTGTTGAGTTTGAGTTAGAAGACAAGGTCTGTGCTAGTGGATTAGGCTTGAATAATTTGAATTGACCGAGGTTTTTATAATATTTATATATTATATTTGTTTTGTCAAAAGTGTTTTGGTCAATGTTGTTACAATTAGGGTTTTTAAATCTAATTTTTTTGTGTTCTTTTTGTATTCATTATTTTTGTGTTCTGTAGAATTTTATTTTCATAATATGTGATGTCACAAAATTTTAAATTGATAGAATTTCTGAGGGTTGACAATTTATTATTTGTGAACTCTATACAACCTTTAATTAATTTTAAATTAGTACACCTAAAGAATATCAAAATAGTTAGTTGGAATTTATGTTTGAAATCATTGAGTTTAAACAATGATAAAAATTAATAAATGTATGAAATTTTTCACTGGATCTACCATGAGCAGTAATTATTTCAAAAAGATCAGTAATTATTTTACTTTCAAAGTGTTTGTCTGCTATGTCTGGTTAAACAAAGGATCGAGAGCTACTATAGTCAATTAAGATTTTAAAATTTAGATTAGGGTAAATTATATTAGAAAGGTGGTTCTCGCCATTACTTAATTCATCAAGTTTATTGGTTCAAGTCGAGGCTGGCATTCTCTAAAAAATTCTTCTCTACTTGTTATTTCTGGTTCTGTCATTTCTATACTTATGCTATTGTAATTTATATTTTTAATATTTTCCAACCTTCTGGTATAATGGAATATTGGTCCACTGGAAGATGTAGGTGGTAAGGCTATCAGCCTCTGTGGTGTTGTTCGATTACTTTGGGGACATTCTGTTAATTGTTTCCATGGACTTCTAGGGGTAAAACAATTTTGTTAATGAGTAAAAAAATTCGGTCTTTATGCAAATTGATTTAGTCGAGTAGGAGTTACTAAATTTTGAGGGTTTGGTGGGAATGGTCTCAATGGCGTAATTTAGATTACATTTCTCTTGTGTTGTATCAGTGTTGGTGGGAGTTTATAGTTATTGAATTAGTAGTAATTTGTTAACATTGACATGGCCAGGTCAACAATTTTAGGATTTCTCGAATGTATTTATGTATGTGTCAAAAATGAATTTGGTATATGACCTTCTTTCAGTAAACTGTTGGATGAGTTTATTAATGGCTGAATTAATCAAGAGGTAGGGAGAGGTTTGGAGACACTAAAATTATTTAAAATAAATGTAAAACAAGCTGAGCTCAGGTCAGAGAGAAAAGTTAAGACCACAATTCTCCTCGAGAAATTTTCACAAGAAACTGTCTACAGTGAGGAAAAATTTATCTAAAGGTGTGTGTAAAAAAAAGAAAAAAGGAGAGATTTCATAGAGATATCAAATTCGAGATTTCACGGGACTGTACATGTTTTAGTCCTATTTAATACTAACAAACATTCTCCAAGCTTGTGAAATCCTATTCGACTTCTTCAAAAAGTTGTTATTTGTTTAAAAGAAGAAACATGAAAGTGACCTACGATATTCTCATAGTTTTAAATCATTATTGGAAAAATAATTTCATAGCCACTGATGCAATTCAAGAAATTATGAAATATGAAGAGGAAGGTGTCCTCAACCAGAGACCTTGTGGCACTGGTTTATAAAATTAACCATTGGAGATACAATATATGAGAGGAAAAATGGCTCCAGACATTCATTAATTGAAATTGATAAGATTCTGATGGAAGTTGTTAGTCAAATCCCCATCTACAAGTACTTGCAAACTTAGTACTTGCAAAATGTCAAAAGACACAGTTAGTCACCATCTACTCTCCATGGGGAAGATCAAAATGAACAGTAGACTTTCCCTCACGAACTTCAGTTAAGAATGCAATTTGAAAAAATCTAAGCTTACTATTTTGTTCATCAAATTACAAGATGTTATATAACAGAATGTAATCAATAAAGATTTATTTAAAAAAAAAAAAATATATATCTCACTCACTTTAGATAAGCAAATGACAACTTATCAATGAGGGTGGGGGGGGTAAATCTCCAAGCCCTTGCTTTGCCCTTAAACAGATGAATAATTGCAAAGGTATGTTCATTCCCTACATCTGTATGTTCATTTCCGCCCTGCATCGCCCTCGTCCAGGGGTGGGGGTGGGGGGTTGCGATCAGACATTGCGGTTGCTTCTAATCAACCCTTCCCTTCACTAGCTCCCTAAATACTGTTACCCTAAATAGCTGTTCCAACTCCAAGGTTATTCACTTTCCAGAATAAAGATGGAAGAGAGTTCATTGGATGACAAGGTAAAGTTATTAGAACCTGTTTAAATATCATCCAAATTTACTACATTCAAACTTAATTTTCTTGTACTAATTTTTAGTACCTGGGAAAAGAATAAAAAATCTAACTAGATTTTTTATTCTATTCCCTGGCACTAAAAAGTAGTAAAATTTACGTGGGATTAAATACCACAAAAAAATAATATTTATTCATTTTCTAATTTTTAGTTTAAATTTTTTTTTTTCACGTTAAACGACCGTTCTTATAACTTTCACAATTTTGGACGATATCATCCGGAAATAAATAGAAATATAATAAAAAAATAGAAATATTTTCCAGAGTGTTAATTGAAAATTTTACTGATAAAGTTTTGATTGGGGTTAGATTCACGATTATGACTATATGATATACTTCATGAAATATTAAATAATATTAAGTTTCTATTTCACTTTAAAAGAAGATATATATAACA
>KZ807238.1:473190-492884 GCA_000696205.2 Oncopeltus fasciatus
TGTGTGTGTGTGTGTGTGTGTGTGTGTGTGTGTGTGTGTGTGTGTGTGTGTGTGTGTGTGTGTGTGTGTGTGTGTGTGTGTGTGTGTGTGTGTGTGTGTGTGTGTGTGTGTGTGTGTGTGTGTGTGTGTGTGTGTGTGTGTGTGTGTGTGTGTGTGTGTGTGTGTGTGTGTGTGTGTGTGTGTGTGTGTGTGTGTGTGTGTGTGTGTGTGTGTGTGTGTGTGTGTGTGTGTGTGTGTGTGTGTGTGTGTGTGTGTGTGTGTGTGTGTGTGTGTGTGTGTGTGTGTGTGTGTGTGTGTGTGTGTGTGTGTGTGTGTGTGTGTGTGTGTGTGTGTGTGTGTGTGTGTGTGTGTGTGTGTGTGTGTGTGTGTGTGTGTGTGTGTGTGTGTGTGTGTGTGTGTGTGTGTGTGTGTGTGTGTGTGTGTGTGTGTGTGTGTGTGTGTGTGTGTGTGTGTGTGTGTGTGTGTGTGTGTGTGTGTGTGTGTGTGTGTGTGTGTGTGTGTGTGTGTGTGTGTGTGTGTGTGTGTGTGTGTGTGTGTGTGTGTGTGTGTGTGTGTGTGTGTGTGTGTGTGTGTGTGTGTGTGTGTGTGTGTGTGTGTGTGTGTGTGTGTGTGTGTGTGTGTGTGTGTGTGTGTGTGTGTGTGTGTGTGTGTGTGTGTGTGTGTGTGTGTGTGTGTGTGTGTGTGTGTGTGTGTGTGTGTGTGTGTGTGTGTGTGTGTGTGTGTGTGTGTGTGTGTGTGTGTGTGTGTGTGTGTGTGTGTGTGTGTGTGTGTGTGTGTGTGTGTGTGTGTGTGTGTGTGTGTGTGTGTGTGTGTGTGTGTGTGTGTGTGTGTGTGTGTGTGTGTGTGTGTGTGTGTGTGTGTGTGTGTGTGTGTGTGTGTGTGTGTGTGTGTGTGTGTGTGTGTGTGTGTGTGTGTGTGTGTGTGTGTGTGTGTGTGTGTGTGTGTGTGTGTGTGTGTGTGTGTGTGTGTGTGTGTGTGTGTGTGTGTGTGTGTGTGTGTGTGTGTGTGTGTGTGTGTGTGTGTGTGTGTGTGTGTGTGTGTGTGTGTGTGTGTGTGTGTGTGTGTGTGTGTGTGTGTGTGTGTGTGTGTGTGTGTGTGTGTGTGTGTGTGTGTGTGTGTGTGTGTGTGTGTGTGTGTGTGTGTGTGTGTGTGTGTGTGTGTGTGTGTGTGTGTGTGTGTGTGTGTGTGTGTGTGTGTGTGTGTGTGTGTGTGTGTGTGTGTGTGTGTGTGTGTGTGTGTGTGTGTGTGTGTGTGTGTGTGTGTGTGTGTGTGTGTGTGTGTGTGTGTGTGTGTGTGTGTGTGTGTGTGTGTGTGTGTGTGTGTGTGTGTGTGTGTGTGTGTGTGTGTGTGTGTGTGTGTGTGTGTGTGTGTGTGTGTGTGTGTGTGTGTGTGTGTGTGTGTGTGTGTGTGTGTGTGTGTGTGTGTGTGTGTGTGTGTGTGTGTGTGTGTGTGTGTGTGTGTGTGTGTGTGTGTGTGTGTGTGTGTGTGTGTGTGTGTGTGTGTGTGTGTGTGTGTGTGTGTGTGTGTGTGTGTGTGTGTGTGTGTGTGTGTGTGTGTGTGTGTGTGTGTGTGTGTGTGTGTGTGTGTGTGTGTGTGTGTGTGTGTGTGTGTGTGTGTGTGTGTGTGTGTGTGTGTGTGTGTGTGTGTGTGTGTGTGTGTGTGTGTGTGTGTGTGTGTGTGTGTGTGTGTGTGTGTGTGTGTGTGTGTGTGTGTGTGTGTGTGTGTGTGTGTGTGTGTGTGTGTGTGTGTGTGTGTGTGTGTGTGTGTGTGTGTGTGTGTGTGTGTGTGTGTGTGTGTGTGTGTGTGTGTGTGTGTGTGTGTGTGTGTGTGTGTGTGTGTGTGTGTGTGTGTGTGTGTGTGTGTGTGTGTGTGTGTGTGTGTGTGTGTGTGTGTGTGTGTGTGTGTGTGTGTGTGTGTGTGTGTGTGTGTGTGTGTGTGTGTGTGTGTGTGTGTGTGTGTGTGTGTGTGTGTGTGTGTGTGTGTGTGTGTGTGTGTGTGTGTGTGTGTGTGTGTGTGTGTGTGTGTGTGTGTGTGTGTGTGTGTGTGTGTGTGTGTGTGTGTGTGTGTGTGTGTGTGTGTGTGTGTGTGTGTGTGTGTGTGTGTGTGTGTGTGTGTGTGTGTGTGTGTGTGTGTGTGTGTGTGTGTGTGTGTGTGTGTGTGTGTGTGTGTGTGTGTGTGTGTGTGTGTGTGTGTGTGTGTGTGTGTGTGTGTGTGTGTGTGTGTGTGTGTGTGTGTGTGTGTGTGTGTGTGTGTGTGTGTGTGTGTGTGTGTGTGTGTGTGTGTGTGTGTGTGTGTGTGTGTGTGTGTGTGTGTGTGTGTGTGTGTGTGTGTGTGTGTGTGTGTGTGTGTGTGTGTGTGTGTGTGTGTGTGTGTGTGTGTGTGTGTGTGTGTGTGTGTGTGTGTGTGTGTGTGTGTGTGTGTGTGTGTGTGTGTGTGTGTGTGTGTGTGTGTGTGTGTGTGTGTGTGTGTGTGTGTGTGTGTGTGTGTGTGTGTGTGTGTGTGTGTGTGTGTGTGTGTGTGTGTGTGTGTGTGTGTGTGTGTGTGTGTGTGTGTGTGTGTGTGTGTGTGTGTGTGTGTGTGTGTGTGTGTGTGTGTGTGTGTGTGTGTGTGTGTGTGTGTGTGTGTGTGTGTGTGTGTGTGTGTGTGTGTGTGTGTGTGTGTGTGTGTGTGTGTGTGTGTGTGTGTGTGTGTGTGTGTGTGTGTGTGTGTGTGTGTGTGTGTGTGTGTGTGTGTGTGTGTGTGTGTGTGTGTGTGTGTGTGTGTGTGTGTGTGTGTGTGTGTGTGTGTGTGTGTGTGTGTGTGTGTGTGTGTGTGTGTGTGTGTGTGTGTGTGTGTGTGTGTGTGTGTGTGTGTGTGTGTGTGTGTGTGTGTGTGTGTGTGTGTGTGTGTGTGTGTGTGTGTGTGTGTGTGTGTGTGTGTGTGTGTGTGTGTGTGTGTGTGTGTGTGTGTGTGTGTGTGTGTGTGTGTGTGTGTGTGTGTGTGTGTGTGTGTGTGTGTGTGTGTGTGTGTGTGTGTGTGTGTGTGTGTGTGTGTGTGTGTGTGTGTGTGTGTGTGTGTGTGTGTGTGTGTGTGTGTGTGTGTGTGTGTGTGTGTGTGTGTGTGTGTGTGTGTGTGTGTGTGTGCGCGTGCGCGTGCGCGTGCGCGTGCGCGTGCGCGTGCGCGTGCGTGTGTGCGTGCGTGTGTGTGTGTGTGTGTGTGTGTGTGTGTGTGTGTGTGTGTCGAGTTTAATTATTCTAAACTTGATATATTACACCTGCTACACCGAGAATACTTGTAATACTCTCACTTGACATTCCAGGTAATCCTCCCCCCTATAATTGATCAATTTTACAGAGTAACTTTTATAATATTTAGTTTGTCATTTTATATTTAAAAAAGATATGCCAAATTGTTCAAAGAAAACAACTAAAAGGCTTTAAGATCATAAAATTAAATTTAACAGTACACGTGAACTCCCATTCCTAATTGCTCAATTTTTCTGTGAATTCTAAAATTTTTTTAATAATAAAATGATCTTTGATGAGTTCCATTACTCTATACTAAATATTACACTCGCTACTCCACAATAATAATATATCGTACCCACACTTAACATTTCAGATTTCCCCTCTCTCCTAGTAATAAATTTGTTTAAAATTGAATTAATTAAAATTAAAATGGGGTTTTATTTAAGTTGAACAGATCATTTAAAGCTATGCAGAATAGGAGAGGACTCAGTTCACTACCTTGAGGTACTCCATTCTCCTGTCTAAAATCATCGGAGAGTTGGTTGCCGCATCTCACGAAAAGTCGTCGATTCCTCAAAAAATTATTTAGGAAATAAAGCATGTTGCCATTTATTATAGCTACTACTATATGCCTGCGCCATGTGCTATCAAAGACATGCTTCAAACCTAAAAATACAGCAAGTAATTTATGCCTTTTTTCAAAGGCCATAACTGTAGATTCTATGCACTAAATTATCCGTAGTACTACGTCCTTTACGGAACCCGCTTTGATTGTGGTTTAAAAGGTTATTTTTTTCAATATACCACATCAGCCTGGAGATGGTTCGGTAGCCAGACAATTCATTTAATGCCGTGCATTTTTTATGGATTGGCACAACAATAGCTCTTTGCCAGTCTTCTGGAAAAGTTCGTGAAGAATGTATGTGATTAAAAAAACTCTTTATTATGTCCTGATTAAATAGTGATAAATTTTTAATCATAGATATACATATGGAATCTAAACCGGGAGCAGTGTCTTTTCTGCTTTTTAATGCATGGTTGAAAAAGGAATCTTCTTGGGTAGAAAAAGGAATGTTAAGCGTGTGAGAAGGGTTGTCAGGTAGAGGAAAATCGATCGACTCCTTATTAATTTTGATGGCTTGAAAAGCTTTAGGATAATTAGATGTAGCGGAAATATTGCTATAATGACTTCCGGAGTGGTTTGCTATATCATAATGATTAGTTATAATTCTACTATCAATATTTATAGACGTAATTGGAGGTTTATATCCTTTTCCCGATATCTTTCTGAATTTTTCCCATACAGCTTTATCTGGTGTGCCGTGAGACATTTTGGAAAACATATTTCCTCCATGAATAACGTTTGCTTTTATTATAAGTATACCTGACATGGACTTTAGCTCTGTTATAAGCCTGTATTAGATTAGTATTTGGGTGTCTTCGTACTTTTCTAAAAATTTTTAATCTATTCTTCCTAGCTTTTTGGCACTCATCATTCTACCAAGGAACTGGAGCTTTCCTAGGCACCAACTTTGTCTTTGGAATTGTCTGTTCTGCTGCTGCTGCTGTGATTGTATTTTTTATATGTCAATGGATGATAATTCTGCTAGCTGTTGGTAAAGCTTCCTATTAGCTTCATTTATCTTCCATATACTTCCCAAGTGGGAGCTATGGGGAAGTGTGACTGTGAGGGGAAAGTGGTCACTATTGTATGTATCATAAAGGGCTTTCCAAACTACTATGTGTGCTAATGAAGGGCTTCATAAGGAGAGGTCTATTGAAGAAAATTTGCAGGTACTGGAACAGAAAGGTGTTGGGGAAGAGTTATTTAATACTACTATCGAATTATGATTGAGAAGATTTTCTATGATACGTCCACGGTGGTCTATCGAATCACTGCCCCAGATTGGAGTGTGTGAGTTAAAATCGCCCATGAATATAAATGGAGATGTTTATTGTAAAATTAAGTTCTGTATTTGTTCTATTGTAAATGGTGTACCGGGAGGAAGGTAGGGAGAACAGATAGTGAGGGGAGAGTGTAAGTAGGCTGTTACCTTGTAAAGTGGTTTCGGGAGCTACATTTATGTATGCAACATACTGGTGTATCATAATGCATACTCCGCGACATGCTACTTGACCCCTGTAGATGAGCTTTGTAGAGCGTTGAAACACATTCACACATATTTTAATGAATATCAGTTTAGGTGCCTAGTTAGTAGAATAGTGTGTCAAAATATGACACACAAAAATGACTTGATACTCTCAAACTTGATAATGTCTAAATGCCTGGGATCATATTCCCACACACCATGGTAACCCAGACGACCTAATTTACTTCACCATTGCAGGAAATGCTTTATTCGCCACAATTTGCTCTGAGAGCTACGTATTCAGAAGTCTAAATCATGAATGGTCTACTGGTAAATACTTAAAAACACTTGATAAACTTTTATACTGCATCTTTCTGAACTCTTTTAAAGATTCAGTTGAACACCTTTTAATATAAGACCACCTTTTGTTGCAGAATAGCTAATATATAGTATAATATATGGGAATTGATCTTCTCTAGAATTAAAATAGAAAACTTGTAAGATACCGGAATATATATGAGAACCAAAGACAAAGAAATTAACTCGTCTCCATATGATTGGAGAAAATGTAAACGATTGAAATATTAAAAACGAAGTTTCACATATTATGGATAGCCTTTACCCACAACAAAATGGCATAACGCCCAAAATATTTATAGACAATAAAAGGATTTAGGCAAAGAGGCATAATTTTCAACAAACTTCTGTAATATCCCCAAGATTAAGAAATGCTCTATTTGCCTTATTGGTTCTGGGAAGGGCGAAATCAACGATAACTTTTACTTTTGAAGATTTGGCCTAATACCTTCTTGGAATGCGATATGTCCAAGAAAAGGAATAATGTGTAAGGCAGTCAGTAGCGTTGCAGGCGAGAGTGTCAATGGGAAGTACATTACCAACCTCTTTGTTTGATCAGACCTTTGATAAGATGCAGTAAATAAAAGGATTTTAACTTTAGTTATAATCATTCTGTTTTATTTTTTTGTCTAATTTCTCAGTACTTCGATAATTTATAACAATGGGAATTAAGATAATTTTAGTTATAAATAGACCGTTCTTGAAAATCATTTCCTTTATAATGTAAATTTATTTAAAAAGAAAAGGTAGCTTTGTCTTCCTTTTTTTTTTACCTTTTTATTTTGTTTGTATTTACTGGCCTGGCTCTTGAAAGTAGATAAGAGTGTGAAAGCTTTCATTGAGTGAAAGTGCATAAGTAGGTTGGCTTAGGTTTCCTTTGCTTTAATGTATTAAACATTACTTTTCCTTTTCACTTTAAAATGACAAGAGTCACCTTTATAGCTCCTGTAAACATTGCTGTTATCAAGTATTGTAAGTTTTAACAATTAACTTATTATAAAGTTTAGAAAGCTAAGCCATATTTGGTTGCCCTGCTTGTAAAATTAATTTTTTTTAAACCATTATTTAGGGGGAAAGAGAGATGAAACACTTATTTTACCGTTGAATGATTCTCTCAGTGTTACATTGAATACTGATGAAGTAGGTATATTAAATAAATTTTATTTTATAATAACTTTTATAGATTTATGTACTTTATTGTAAATTATAGTACTTATTTTTACTTTTAGATGTTTGCAAAGACCACCGTGGTGATAAGTCCAACATTTGAAAAAGATCGTATATGGTTGAATGGAAGGTGAGATCACTACAAAAATATTATTAATGAATGTTGTAAAATTATCATTATTATTGATTAATATAATATCTTAATATTGATAGAATGTCATTGCAAATAATTTTTTTTTTTAAAGGAAACATTTGGAAGTATTTTCTTAATATTGTTTTTATATGTTATCTTTAATAATGATTTCTAAAATACTATGCTTATTATTATTATTATTTTTTTTTTTTTTAGGGAGGAAACATTTGATAATCAACGTTTGTGTGTTTGTTTAAGTGAAAGTAAGTATGCCTGTCTGTCCTGTCTTTCAAATGTTTTAAGAATGAAAAAAAATTAGCCTATTGAACTTATGTCTGTACTGACAATGTATCCTGAATATGTTTTGGACTTAAAATAGTCTGTGATAAACCCTTATTTTACTTACAGAGTGAATTTTTCATTCACAAATATCTTGCACAAATTAACATCTTGCAATATTAATATAGAATTCACATTAATACACTTTACTTAATGGACTTATATTTACTGTAGATCCTGATTATACATATTTTCATTTTATTTATATTTTAGTTAAAAAAAAGTCAAGTCTGAAAAACTGTAAGGTTCATGTGTGTTCAGAGAATAACTTCCCTACTGCTGCGGGATTAGCTTCTTCTGCTGCTGGTTACGCCTGCCTAGGTATGGTTCCATAGTCTCCCTCATTATTTAGACATTTGTACAATTATTTATGATAATAGATCATCAGTGACTATAAACATGTAGAAATTTGTACATGACATGTAGTAAGTTATACATGACATGTAGAAAGTTATACATTTCTGTATTTCACATTTCTGAAATACTTTATGGCAAGGAACAATTTACTATTCTCTATTATGACCAGTTGCTAAAAAAAACTTGTCTAATCCATTGTTTTATCACCCCTATTTGAAATATTATTTTCCATAATAACTATAATATGAAAATTACCTTTAAAAAAAAACAAAAAAAAAAAAAAAATGAAAATTACTACTTTAAAGGACTGTCTTTTGGTATCAGAGAAAACCGTAAAGATCTCGGTTCTGCCAGTAAGACACTGACCTTAGGGAGCCACTCTTTTCAGGGCATAGTTCTCCCTGGTGCCTAGGTCATCCACAAAATCCTTTGCCCGTCTTATCTCTTTAGTTATCTTTTGTCACCCCCCTCCCTCAGTAGCTATAAAAAAAAAAAAAAAAAAAAATCTTTCAGTAGATAAAGAAGTAGCCTGCTTTTCAATGAATACTTTTAAAGCCACCATCATAAATATTAATCTTTTCTCCACTATATTTTGAAAAATATAGAAAATTCAAATTATTTCTGATGAAGCTGACAATAGTAGACCATGGTGTGTTAGCTGAAAAATTTTCTAACATTGATGAGTATAAGAATCAATTATACTAAAAGATGATACTTTTTAAAACTTTAATGTAAAATTTAATGGGTTTATATCAAAATATTGTAGGCAGACTCCACCAAAGTACAGAATTTTCCAAGAAAATTTGCTTTGAAATGGTTGAGAAATTTCTTTACATAATTCTACTTATTTATATTAAACTAGATTGGTGGTAAAAATCTAAGATAAGACTAAATATATAGTATTAGACTAAGATATATGAATTGATTTATGGAAGGAAAAAGTTTTTCCATCCTTGTCTTGTTGCATTAGATGGTAGAGGCCTTGTGCGTAATAAATGAAATATTCGTGGTGATATGACAGATTTTGAATGCTTGAAATTTATTTTTACAAATTTGAGGTAACTGGATAAAAATGATGTAAGAAGTGATTTCACTAAAAAAATATATAGTATTAACCCTGCTAGAAATTTCCATGTAGAGATAAGTCTTCTGTTTACCAAAGCAATTTTGTTGCCTGCAGTCTAGAAAAGTGACATCAATTTATGCTATACTCCATCAGAGCTTATATTACAATATTATTACAATATTCATCCTGCAAGTGCAATATCCATCCTTCAATTCCTTATTGCATTAAAAAGCAGTGGCAATGAGATCTCCTATCTCATAGTTTAACATTTTATTGTGCTGCAGAATTTTTTTTTTTTTTTGTAATATTCTTTGCATTTTTTTAGTCTTTATTGCATTTCATTAATTCTTATAAGTAGTGTCATGAAATTATTGATTTAGGATTGCTAGGATTAGCGATTGCTTTCTCTCCAGTCTGGAACCAATGATTGTTCTTGTGTGAACCAATTATATATTATATTTTCTATAATTAGTAAATAAAAATAAAGGTATTACAAAAAAAAAATGTATAGTTATGGTATTATTTGTAATTGTATAGTTGTCAGTTATTTTATTAAAACTCAATTCTATACTTCTCATTCAGTTGCAGCACTGGCTGGGGCATTTGGTGTTGGTGGTGATCTCACAACCATTGCCAGGCAGGGCTCAGGCTCTGCATGCAGATCTCTGATGGGCGGTTTTGTTCGCTGGCATAAGGGTGAGAAGGAGGATGGCTCTGACTCTTTTGCCAGTCAAGTTGAATCTGCTTCTCATTGGCCTAACCTTAGAATTCTGATACTTGTGGTAATTTAAAATTTATAATAACATCAGGCTATTCAAGTTACGAAATAACTTTATACTTCTAGGCCCTTTTCTTGTTTTGTCTTATAATATGATAAACATATATTAGGGAAAGTTGTTGAATTTTTTATATATTTTTAGCTTATTCAATGTAGGATCCATGAAGATCTTTTGAAATTATGTAAAAATCACATCATATGTTACCTATGTGAGTAGCTTATTTTTAAAGATCAGTAAACCCTTGGCAATCCAGACTAGTATGGAACCGTCTCAGCACTCTTACATGTTTCTCCAACAGTAACTGGCATACATATACTCTCTGACAAAATTATTGGCTACCTTTATTTACCTGTTAAAAATTAATTCTAGTTGATGAATCTTTAAAAATATTGTTTAGGCTAAATGATTTTGCAATGACAAAGAAAACTAGTAAATTTATGCCATAAGTATATTTTTAATTAAAGAAAAAAAACACACTTAATGGCCACAATAATAATAAAGGCCAGTTTATGTATTTTCTTATTACTTTTGAGTATTTCTCTGATCATTTCTTTCCAAGACCTCAGTCAGTCATTTTAGAATAGATTTAAAGAGTTTCTTTGTATGCTTTTGACGAATATTGGGCCAAATTTCTACGATTCAAGATTTCTCTTCTATTATTGAATTAAACTGTCTCCCTCGAGCATTAACTGCTCGTGAAAGTTCTCCCCAGCAGCTCTCAATAACATTCAGTTCTGGTGATCAGGGTAAGATGAAAATATTTTTGGCAGCAAAATTTAAAAACAAATTGTCTTTCTCTAGTATCCTGTCCCAGCCCAAACCATAGTGCCCTTTCCTCCTCTCATTTGATGCTTAAATATATTGCATAAATATATTTTTTCTTTTCGTAAATCATGAAAATAATATCAATATCAATATCCATTGGGGCCATCCAGATTAAACCGCTTTTCATCGCTGAAGATAACTTTATTCCACCTCTTTCCCAATGTGATGTGTTCCGAAGCAAACTTTTTTCTGTTGGCTTTATGTACTTTTAAAAGAGGGGGCTTTGCCTTCAGCTTAAGGTGCTTCAAATGACGAGCTTTTTGCAAAAAGTTGAACATTCCTGATGTTTGTTTGAACCCCAGCTTGTTTACAAATTTCTCTCGCTGTGGCTGAGGAGTTGGAAGCATGGTATAAAATGGCTCGCTGTCCTCGGTCAGTTACTGCCATGGGCCTACCAGTGCTTTTCTTTTGGTCGTAATCATTAACCCTCCTAAGGAAATTTCTTATGAGATGCCACTTCTATTTAAAGTTCGAGACATTTTTGATATTGTACAATTTTTAACTCACAATGTTTTAATCATGTTCTTTTCAATTACAGACAACACTTTTTCTCTAGGCATTACTTAATCAAATTTAATTAGACTCACTGATTGAATTATGGAGTACAATTCTTAGATGATTTTAGTTGGGGTTCGGTCAAGATAGATCCAAAAAACACAAATTTAAAAAAATGTATTTTTTAATAAAGGATTATCTGCCAACGTATATTTTAGTCATGGAAATGTGAACTTAGGGACAGGACGTCCTCTCTCATCTTCATGATAGGTAAGTGTGGCAAATTACTGCTTTAATGTTATTTCAATATTTTTTTTTCTTGTCAATAAGCTGTTTGTTTGTATGTTTTTTTTGTTGGTTTTTTTTTTCAAATTGGTTCTTTTTCCAAAAAAATTTTCTTACATAGCTTTCTACATTCATACTCTTGATATCACATTATATTATTGCAATTCTCTATTATATTAATTTCAATTATTATAGTATTCTCATGACATTGTATTTCTACAGCCCTGAAGATGGCTTACAATGTAAGCCGAAACATTGGCAGATAATCCTTTATTAAAAAATACATTTTTTTAAATTTGTGTTTTTTGGATCTACCTTGACCGAACCCCAACTAAAATCATCTATGGAGTACAATATTCACTAACCCTCTTTCTACAGCAAGATTTAGATAAGAACAGAGAGACTCGCCTACACTTTCATCGTATTTAAATATTTACATTTTAGCTAATGCCTGTGCAAAATGGATCAGGTTCACACAGTTCACAACTGCAGGAAAAGTTACACTCCTTGTAACTCTATGACATTTATACTACATTATATTAGTACTCTTTATAAAAAAAAATTATTCTGTACATATTTCATACACCATAATTTTTGTTGGGGTACATAATAATAGTCCTTGCTCGTCTATCCCGGGACGTAACCCGTCCTCAGAGAGGAGCCCAGGTTAAACCGCGATAGACTATCTGGCGCCCAACTTCTCTTTATCCTAGGATAAGAAGTAGACTAGGCAGGGAGTCAAGGAGGGAGTGAGAGGGGGAGAAAAATGCCAGTGTATTCACTCCCTTAATATTTTTCTTATTAGTACTGTAATAGTGTACAAACTATAGGATAGAGTTGAGGAAATAAAAGGTTCTACTATAAAATAAATATTTATTTTTGCTGTTAAGTAGCACCCATATTTATATTCTGTTTTTAGAAATGGGGGAAGATGCCTTATCCCTTTATACTAAAATCTTAAATTTTAAATATATAAATGGAACATTACAGATGCATATAAAATCATTTCTAAAAAACTTGATTAAAGCTAAAAAGTGAGGAATTTTAGAATTAATTCACATTGTATTTTCAATGTACAGCAAACTTGAAAGTGGCATAAATATCGTAATAATAATAAATAAATATAATATAAAGGAAGGGTTATCTGGTCTCATATTACTATAATTTCTTTCATTTTTTAATTTTTTTTTCTAATCAGACATCGTCAGTTCATAAAAAATAATTCTAAATAAAAATAGCAATTCAACTTTGGTATATACAATATAAATAATAAACAACCAAAGCAATTTCAATAATTAGTGACCGAAGAAACTGCAGGTCAAATGGTTAGTGTTGATCAATTTCAAAACTAATGCTAAATGTCAACCACTATTTTTGTAAATACTTTAACATTATGTTGAACTGTCTCTTGAACGAATGTGGAAGTGATTTTATGATTGAACTTTCCCTGTGTAAAAGGACTAAAGGACTATGTAAAATATTAATGAATAATCTTCTTTACTATTGTATATATATATATATGTATACATGTTAATTTCTTTTAAATTTGATCTATCCTATACTTTTTGTTTATTAAATGATATTTCTTTTGTTAAAATACAGAATTCAAGAAAGGAAATGAGCAACTCAAGGCAATATTAAGTCAAAAAATGCTGACTTAAAAATCAGGTGGTCCTGTAATAAATTCTCAAACATTCCAAAGGTTTTAACACACAAAGAAAAATAAAATAAGGCATTCAAATTATATTAGAGCATTCTTCATTGAAAAAATAAGTCTCATTGAATTAGATACTTTTATCTTATTTGTTACCAAATTTAATAATAATTTAAAATAAAGAAATGTAAACATAAATCATAAATTGTGAGATTAGTAAGATTATATAAATATATAAAATTAATATTAAAACATAGNNNATATATATATATAAAATTAAACATAGATATTTTAAAACATAGAAATATTGTAAATATCTTGTTGGGTTTTTTTAAAGGGTTTTTACATAACATGTTAACATTTCTTTAGCTACATCTGATACGAAATAAGAGAAATCGGTACAGTTTTAGTATAGAATTTTCTTTTCTATACCCAATGATTTTTATTAATACTAAAAGTCTGAGGTGCTATAGGACATGTTTTAAAATATGGTATGACTTCCATTATATGGAAGTTTGATATAGAGAGGTCCAACAGTAATAATTTAAATTTTTTTGCTTTCAGCTTAGATGCCTTACCCAATCCCGGCCTGTCTTGCTACTTAGTAATGTATCTTAAGATGCGTAAAATTAACTGTAATATTTATGTTTTCAGTTGAGCTAGAGTGCATACATTGTTAACTGATGTCTGCTCTTTTCTAGCTTAAGAAAGCCAGACTCACAGCCCTAAAATATCAGTTTACTTGAGGCTTATACTCAGAACTTGCAGTCAGATTTATCAGCCAGTTTTGTCTCTCACTGCCTAGTGTTGTTGGTCAGAATAACTGAATTATCAATCATGAATAACTGAGGGCAGTTAGCTGGCTGCCCTCTCCTGACCTCTTTAACAGTCCTCAGTCCACCCTTTCTCACTCTACTGCTCTGATACAGGCTTCGGTCTTCTAAAGTGGGCTGAGTGGTGCTTAGCCATATGAAAATCCCTGAAAGGCAATTAAATAAAGTTTTTATTTAGTCAGGATGAATTAATAATTCGGATCAGTTATTAAACTACTAATGAATAAATTCAAATACATTTCCAAGAGACCATATTTTATTTTCTTAAAAAGTAAATCAGATAAAATTACTTTCCATCAAATGTCTTTTGGTAAACAAATACTAAAGAAAAAAAATTCCAATTCTATAAAATTTTAAAACGCATTAAATTATTTGGTCAAATAGATTTATAGATGTAAATAGAGTTTGTCTGTTTTGAAGCTGCTAATCACTTTTTCAATAATCAGTTTTAACAAAATTATATAGCATATATTTGGACAATCTCTTCCTGAAAGAAGGGCATGATTGAGGGAATGGACAGAAATATTTCAGACAAATAGCTCTTAGAAAATATAATTTTGCTGTTAAGAAAATGAACAAGATATAAATAATCCACAAAAAATTTTTTCTCTAGGCTCGCTCAGTAACAACTTTTAGCACAGAATTTACTGTAATCTTTAAATTTATTAATTTAGTAGCTCCCTATTTATCATCTCTAATCCTGTGTCAGAAATTTTGCAGATTTAATCTTATATCCTACCTTTATCGATCTAGAAATTAATGATGATTAAAATGAGTAGGTGTTCACTTTAAGGGCTACTGATTGAAACTAAAAAAAAAAAGGAAATATTCATTAAGAGAGAAAAATAAAATTCTGAAAATATTTTATCTAATTAAAATCTAATATATTATTAGCAACAGAAAGTAGGTACTTCTTTTTTACCACTGAGAACTTTACATTCTCTACTTCCAAATAATATCCTCATTAATGTAACTAAATATCTTTGCTAGGAACAAAAACTGGCACTTTCTTTGAAACCAATTTAAAACAACCCACACTTAACCATCCCAAGTAATCATTACATAAATCAAATTTTAAATTTCTTAGAGCAAATAAGCTTTAATGACTACACAATATTCATTGAGATATTTAAAACAATAATAATTATCTCAAAAACAGGATTCAGAGCAATGAAAAGTAATGCAGCTTTAGTAGATGCAGAATATATGGAACAATGAATAGAGAATTCCTCCAGAATGACTTCAAACTTACTTGGATTACAGCTTATTGCAGACTCTGTGTGCAAAACACGAAGGGCGAAATAAAAATACTGAAGGACACATACAAATCTAAAATTAATATTGATTAAAAAAAACTTTGAAACTTAAATAATAATTTTTAAAACACATCTTCAGTTACTCAATTTTTTGGTAATACACTGACATAAAAGATATTTGAGATAACTGAATATGAAGTTGCTCTAAAGCATAATTATTAAAATGCACCTGTTCTTGGTGAAATTAATTTTAAAATGCTTCAACTCCTCCCAAAAGGTGTTCAATGATATTAAAACTTCATGCATTTTGCTTGCTTCTTGGAAGAGAAAATGGATAATGCACATATGAAAAGCTAATAAACCTGAAAGATACTGATATTGTGCATGGTTAAAAATATAAAATCAGTGATCATAATCGGAATAGAGCAAGAATCCTCTTCTTTTCTTCAGCCACACGGTATTTGATTTAGGGAATCTTGGTTCCACCTTACTTTTCACATACTGAAAAATATTAAGGACAATAAAATAGCTTGAATTGAGAATGTTAACTCAGTGATCAAAATCAGACTTGAGCAAGAATCCTCTTTGTTTCTACAGCCACACTGTATTTGATTCAGTGAACCTTACTTTTTCACATAAAACTATTAAGGGCAATAAAACAGCTTTAGCTTGTGTCCTTAATATTTAAGGTGCAAACAATAAGGTTAATTTTAATCAAGCAGCTCATAGATTACCATATTCCAGGAAAAACAATCCAATGGGTACTAACATACCTTGAAAACAGAACTTTCATTATATACACTGAACAAGATGGCAAAAAATATCAGAATGAAGTACTTCTGCAAGGATTCAACCTATATTCTATTATTTACAATACTTATGCCTCAGGAATCCACTTCAATGATTTTAATACAATCATTTTGCAGTAAGCAGGTAAATTACCATGCAGAACTGTACTGAAGAATCTTGTGGTTTTTCATGGAATTCTGAGAAAAATTAGATTATTATTTAATCATGAAAATTAACTATCATTCACATTTACGATGGGATTACTTACATTTATGGAAAATGGGAGGAGTGTATGGTTTAATATAAAACTGAATTTCAAATCAAATGCTTCTAATTCATATAAATGAAACATATACAAAATAGAGCATTTAAATAAATATTATCAAACTTTTAGTGGATATAAGATTAGAGCCCATCCTTTATGCTTTTTAATGGTATAAAAATCACTGATTAGAGGCATTTTAGAGTTAGGTAAACTTACAAATTTACAAAATATGGAGTCTAATCAGAATACTGTTTGATACTTAGTATGCAAAATAAGGGGATATAGTTAATAACATTTAATTAGCAATTAAAAGGAACTTTTAGGGTAGGGCAGGGGAAATGCCAATCAGAATTTGGAGAATATAAATGATCTGAAAATACCTTAAATAAGTCTGGTAGATTCGACACATACCCTACATCGTTATCTTTATAATATTTTAAAACAATGTTTACTGGCAATAACCTCATAACTATGTTCCAATCATTATGAAATTTATCCCTCTGAATCTCTTCCAAATGCCCGAACTTATATTTCAAATGAAAATAGATGTCAAGTGTCCTATAATCTACCATTATATTTAACGCTATTAGCTAGAATAATTAATATTGATAATTGAATTAATTTCCTGAATTTTAGTATAAACTTTCACCACTTTCCATCACTCCATAATTGTGCATTATATTCCTTCTATAATGAGTTTTAAATGATTAAATATGGATGCACTTAGGGATATTCTGATGCATAGCAAGAATTAAGGTCTTGGACATACTTGAAAATATATTTCGCATAAAAAAATTTCTAATTTAAACCACTATTGCCTTGATATTGGAATGTTTTTAATAAACATTCTAAACACTAAATAATTCTATTTTACATTTATTTTTTGTTTAAATAAAAAGAGCCTTATAAATAAATAAAAAATTAAATAATGGGTAAGAGAAAAAAGTGAACTAGGGGAATAATTATTNTAACAGTTAAGGAAAATATTGGTTCCGTCCAAAATTGTGTATTTATCTATATAATTGTAAGTCGCTCACCAGATGATTGTAAACCGCTGTATGAGTTTGTACATAGCAAAAATCTTTCGAAAGGAAAGGGTGTATAGAGTGTGGCTAAATTTAAAAATAGGCAATATCTTCATTATTAACAGTTATGAAAGAAAAATATTCTATCACTTATTTTCTGAAGCAATATCATTGTTTTATATGTTCAAATAGAGAGATTTTTCGACTGTAAATATTATTATTATATGTTTTTTGTTGGGGTTCAGTCAAGGTAGATCTAAAAAATACGAGATATAAATATATACGAAGTATAAAAAGATGAGTATTTTTTAAATTATCTGCCGATTTTCATCTGCTCAGTCACAAAAATGGGAACGTCACCTCTCGCCTTCATGATGGCTTACAATGCAAGTCAAAATGTTGAGAGATAATTTAAAAAATACTCATTTTTAAAATTGTATTTTTTGGATCTACTTTGACCGAACCCCAACAAAAAACATATAATAATGCAATTTACTGTGTATTGTTAATATATTAGTTGAAAATAACATGGTAACATCATTTTTAATTCTAAAGGAATAAAGGGTGAATCTATTTGCTCAAGATGTGAAACAATCAATTACTAACTGAAAGAACCCTTTTGAAAAGTTGCCTTCATTTGGAATGAGATTGGATTTCAAAAGACAAGTAAAAAAGTTTGCAGTAAGTAGCTGTAATTATTGGAAAAATGTTCATATTACAGTCATTGAAGGGCCACAGCGAACTTATCAGTATCCTCTCTGTCCAATCAAAAGAATAGTAGAACATTTAAAATTAGTGAAATGTTTAAAATCTAATCTAAAACTAATGATGAATAGATGCTTAAAAAAAATAATGATGACATCAAATTTGAGAGGTCAATGGATTTCTTAGGGTATTAAGAAGAATGTGGGTTTATTTTCAATGAAGTAAAAAATACTTCTATTTCAGGTATCTGATGTAAAGAAAAAAGTCGGCAGTACTCCTGGGATGAAGTTATCGGTTGAGACAAGTGATCTTCTTAAACATAGAGTATCTCATATTGTGCCTCAGAGAATAGAAGAAATCACTAAGGTTTGTAATTTAGATGTGTACTTGACTGTAAGTTTAGTCCTGACCATAAGCATTAATGCTAGTTCAAGTATTATTTTGTTACACTATACTGGCAAATAATGAAAAAATCAATGTAAAATATCTCCATTTTTAAAAATTATTTGATTTCAGTCTTTTACTTTTGCTATAGTTAGCTTATATAATTTTGAATGAACATAAGTCTTAACATCATTTTTATATTTATTCTAAGTATCAATATAAAAATATTAATCGGAATTTTGCTATTCCAAATTAGTTAAAAAGTTTTGTTTTTTTAATACTAATGTTTCTAGGCTATTAAGGACCGTGATTTTGAAAAATTTGCTGAATTGACCATGAAGGACAGTAACAATCTGCATTCAGTATGTTTGGACACATATCCGCCTCTTACATACATGAATGATGTATCTCACAGAATTGTGGAATTCTCTCATGCCTATAATAAAATGAGAGGCTCAGTCAAGGTAATTCTTAAATTCTATAATATTCTTTATCACTTTAGATTATAAAAATTTAAGGAAATCAATTATGAAAATGGTTGCAAATGATCTCATAAAATGGTGGTGGGGTGCTAGGGTAGCTCATGGGATAGATTTGGGTCTGCTTTCCTGGCACTGCATGTTCAAATCGGGAGTGGCGGGCCCAGGGCAAGCTTTTGTCGATAAATAAATGCTCATCCTGAACCATGGATGTTTAGAATGTGATGGCAACCTCTGCCTCAGCTCCAATTCTTCAAGTAGGTTGTGACCTTTTTCTAGCTTTCTCTTCTGAAAAGGGATAACATATTCTTGAAATATTGGCCTAAATTAATTTTTACTAAATTATTAGGCCAAAATCCTCAATAACCAGTTAATTTTATCTGAAATCCTGGTTTGTACTACTTCATGCTTAACAGCACAAAGGAGATAGAGAAACAAGAACCTTGTTGGTAACTCACATCCTTCATTGTATATAATAATACCAAATTCAGTATTTGTGCTGCATTCTGCAAAATACTGGATGGGTTTGTCAATGATTTCTATCGGTCAAAGAAGAGATTGGGCTTACAGGTAGAACAAATTGAAAGGTAGTTAATATGTTCATTATTATTAAATTAAAAAATTAGAACATAAAAGGTGCAAAATATACTTTTATTACATATATATTCCATAATAAATTTTAAAAACATAAAAGTTTCAAGTTGAAATAAAAAAAACTAATGAATTTTTTTTCCCAGAAAATTGGCTGTTTACATTTATTACCATTTTTTCTTGTAAAAATTTTCTATTAATGATCATGATTCCAGCTAGCCTACTCTTTTGATGCTGGGCCTAATGCTGTACTTTTCTTAGAAAAAGAAAATGTGCCTGAAGTTTTATCATTAATCAAACAAGTGTTCCCTGCTGCCAATGGTAAAAATTATGTTAGAGGTTTAGAAGTTCCTGAAAAAGTTGTAGAAAAGGTAAGAAATTTCTTTTAATTTATCTCAAGGGAAGGAAATGTTAGAAATTTAATTATTCTAAAAACTTTACTGTAAATTCAGTTCCTAGGCTTTATTATCAGATAGTCCCTTTAGGAATCATTAGCAATAATTAGGAGTGACATAAAATACAAATAAACGATTGTTTACAGAATCTTAGCTAGTACAATTTATAAATAATCCGAACTATGCTCATTATATATA
>KZ807238.1:498582-512299 GCA_000696205.2 Oncopeltus fasciatus
GCAAAGACCACAGCATAACCGACTATAAGAACATACTTTTATTTTCTCTAAAGTAGGATAGGAGAGAAATAAATTTCAAAAGTCACACCCTGGTAAAATGTGAATAGCTTGATAACTTTATAATAAATCTACTAAAAATCCTTTCCTTATTTTATTAAGTGAACCAAAAATGCTATTACATATTAAATAGCAAAATTGAGCTACTGTTATGCCAAAAGAAGTGAAACTTTATTTTTCAATAGATGGATATTGAATCTGTCAGGCTAAATCTCTTACTACAAAAGAGAAGGGTAGCCTATGAGAGGTAGCACACTTGCGGCTAAAAGTTTACAGCTTTGATCTCCAGCTGGAGAATTTTATTTCCTTACATTCTGAAATAAAAATTATTTTGCAGTCATCCTTAGATGTATTGTCACTTGAGTTTCAAAAATAAGAAATTTAAAAAAAGTAATTGACATTAACTGAGACAGAATCAAGTCTTGTTTTCTTTAAATTCTTCTTCTTCCTAATTACACAATTATTATAGTTTTAGTTGAAAGAGACAGAGAAAAAAGGTAAAATAAATAAAAATAATAATTTTTAGATAATACAGCTACAAATACCATTTCGTGTATTGTCATGCTCTAGTCTCGCATGAGTGCCAGGAAATTTATAATGGGAGGAGCTGATCATTTTATTTAAATTGAATGGTAGGCTTTATTATTATTATTACAAATAAAGCCGGGCTGCAAATTGCCCAAGGCCAACTCAACTCCTTAGGTTTATAGTGACACAATCATTCACCCCAATGAAACCAGAAGTTAACAAATTACAAAAGGTATGTAAGATTAGCACCCGTAACATTTTTTGCTTTTTGGAGTCCTTTTAATGATCTTAAACCTGGTGTAAGACAGAACATCAAATGAGCTCTATAAATAAGGTTTTGCCATAAAATATTTCCAAACACACACAATAATATGATAACTTTAAAAGTAAAAAAATTATTACTATGAATAGAATAAAAAAAACCTTAATACACTCAGGAATCAGAGTCTTTAGTGAATATTTAAATAAAAATTGCATTAATGATTAGTAAACCACATGCTCACACTTTAATCAAGGAAATAATTTATATAATATAATAAAAATAATAATCACTAAGTCTGCTATGCTCTCTTGTCTGAATAACTGCCATTCTTCAGACAGTTTCAAATCTCTCTTTTGCTACCCTTTTAATTTAATATCACTGCTACGTTTTAGAAATAATATAAAATTACCAAAGTAGAAAATAAAGACTGTAAAATTTGTATTGTTATACTAACAATATAACAATCTGTTTAATTTAATAATTTGCAATAAATCAAATTTAGTTATGCCTAGCATTTCGAATTTAGATAAAGTTTTACAATGAAATATTAGTAAGAATGTTTTTCTCCAATGAAAAATATATTATGCATAAATAAAAAAAAATTATGGTCATGCCTTTATATATATATTTTTTTGTGAATAACATATTTCCGTTCAATACATAAACTTGAAATATTTGTGGCAGAAAAATAGTCACTCAATTTTTTGTTTCACAAAAGTCATTCTTTTGTTACTTATCTTTTTTTTTAAATGTTTTCTTTATCCTCTAATGTTGAATGTCTTTTAGTACTTATTTATTTTATTGTAATATTATTTTTCAAATCAAAGGTCATTAATATGGGAACACACAGGGTAAAGCAAGGCAGTTAAAAGGAAACACATTTTTGCATTCAAATTACACACTCATAAAATAATAACTTACTCAATTGATGCACTTAATCTTTTTGATCTAAAAGCAATAACCAAAAAATTATTTTAAAAGGTTTTCTCTAAGTAGAATAATAACCATAAATACTTGTAAAAAAAAAAAAAAAAAAAGGCATACTAAGTCACAAGCAACAGTGACAAGTCTGGTAGTATGCCCTTTCTTTAAAATAATTTAAATAGTAATAGTTCTCTTACTAACTCAAGAAAAGTACTTCAAAAAGAACAGCTTCATTAAATGATGAAATCAATTCACCTCTCTAGTAATAACAATGATAATAATAATCTGATCCTTAATTAGATGTAATAACAATCTGATCCTTATTTATGGTGTAATAACAATCTGATCCTTATTTATGGTTAAATATCACTCGATAAAAAACATTAGTCTTTTACAATAGAAAACTAGTAGTTGAATTTTACTAAAAATATTTAGGAGACATTTTTGATGATCTCAATATGTTTGCTTTCCTAGACAAGAGAAGTCAATCCAGCTGTCATAACTGTCTTCTTACTACAATAATATTAATGTTATAGAATAATATTGTTTCTATCAACACAATATTATTGGTATCAGAATACGAAGATAATGTAATTAATTAATCTTTTTTACAAATTTATTAGTACCTGAGATGCATATATTTTATACTCTCAATGTACATAAAATTAAATTAAGTCTAAACTCAAAGAACACTGAAAATATATTAACTATTTAAAAAATTAATAATTGAGCATAAATAGAAAAAAGCTTGTCTTACAGGAATTAAGTAGACTCAGTATATTTGATGATAGTATTTGAAGCATCCATGACATGAAATCTTTCACACTTATAGAACATATCTTTTATGAACCAAAGAATTCTGTGTGGAGTTTCATCAATAAAATTTACACCTGCTACTGCGGATTTTTTTTTACTAGAACTTGACAATTCAGTTAATCTCCCCTCCTGTTTGTCTGATTTCACTTAATAATAATTTAGTCTTCCCAGGTTTTAGCCTCTATCCTGTTATTGATACTCAGCTGAAGGGTTTCATTCACTTTACTCACCCTTTCTGGTTTCGTTATGCTAGATGACCTCAAGCCCTTGATATGCTTAATATAATTGTTTTTGGCATACATATTTTCCTTTGGATATCACTGAGCTTCTTGGCAGGCTTTTATTGGTAAACAAAAGCCTGCTAAGTGCTCTTGGTATTTAAAACAGTGTGCCTAACTATATAGAAACCCTTTCTCTTCATTACTCTAATACATAGAATGGGAGGTAAAGCACAGTATCTATGATATAAACAACTTACAAAATAGAGCAATTTGATTATTAGAAGTTAACCAATTTTTCTAATAAAATTTCAATAATGTTCAGGCAAATATTCTGAAACAGAGACAACTATACTGTTACACCTGAATAATTAGGAGAAGCAATGATATCTAAACTGTTTTATAGATTATGACATAACATCCCACTCATTATATGCCATCCAGACCTTTTGTCAGCTTTTCTTTCTTATCTTGTGAATCCCTAGTAATCTAATATATTTACAGGAAAAACAACTGTTTGTAGTATTTATATACTTTTATTATTTTTTCTAATTTCTTCAATTGTTTGTCATAATCCCTTTACTTTGATCTGCTGACAGACTAGTACACACAGCCTTCTCTATCTCAGTTACTTCTTTACTTCTCTTTTGGTTTTATAATTAGTTAATCTTCTGTCATGCAAGAGAAAGTACTTATATCTCACAGAGGTCTTTCATACAGCACTAGGCACTGTATATATCTAATTATGGTTTGCAAATATTGTTGTATATAGTTCCCACACTATATTTGAATGTTCCTCTTTTTTTTCTCAAATCTCTATATATTTGAAAAAATAGGATTCAATTTTATTGAATTCTTACATTAGTATTATTAGTCCTACATTAGTTTAATAGGAGATACATACAGGACAGGGTAACTTCCCCTAACCTTGCACATGATCTACTCTTCAATTTTCTAAATACAAAATTTTTTGTCATGGGGTCTTAGCCCCTAAATTTTAGCAAAGTAAAAATTCGTTAATAACCGTGAAAGGTCAACCTTACTCAGATCTGCCTGAATCTAAAAAATCCTTTATACTTCATAATCTTAAGTTATATATTTCCAATGTTTAATAACAGTCTTGATGGCTTACAAAAAAAAAAAAAAAAAAAAAAAAAAAAAAAAAAAAAAAAAAAAAAAAAAAAAAAAAAAAAAAAAAAAAAAAAAAAAAAAAAAAAAAAAAAAAAAAAAANATAGTACTTTTATGCTCAAATAATCTCTAAAATAATTTGATTTCACGAAATTCACAAATAGGAATGTTATCCCGATAGAGAACATATGTAATATATTTATAATATGATATATTTGTTTACATACAAACACACACACACACACACACACATATATTTATATATATATTTATATATATGTATGTATATATATATATATATATATATATACATACATATATATAAATACAAAGACATCAGTCATGTTGGAGCTGAGTAAACCAAGTAAAATCGTCAGTTTGCAGTTATTGGTTTTGTATACATTAAAAACAATCCACAACTCATATTCGTCTCAATAATTCGATCAAAAATTTGGCTCAATAACGAACTTTATTCATTTTATACAATAAATGCAAGGCAATAGAATAAGAAAAATCTTACTACCTCAGTCGACACTCGAACCCTGATATCATGCACCGAATTGGCACCATGGAGGCTAGCCTGATAATTCATTCAATTCCCCGCATTCTACAGGAGATCCGAGTACGAGTCCCGGCTGAGGTATTAAGATTTTTTATTCTATTCCCTTGCATTTATTGTATAAAATTAATGTGGGATTAAATACCACAATTAATACAATATTTATTCAATTTTACCTTCAAAAGCAATGTGTGCAATTGAATTAAAGTGACAGAGTTAATTAAAACTAACGGTACAGATAATTCACCACTAATTAATTTCTCTACATTACTCACTGTAAATATGTTTCTTCTACTAAATATTACGAATATGTCTTATTCCTCTCAATTAAATATTACGCCTGGAGCAGTGAATAGACATAGTACTCGAAACTAACCTTTCAGATAATTCCCCACTCTTAGTCCTTCGATATCGCCCCATAACAACTTACTATTTAAAAGGGATAAAAAAATATCTATATTTTTAAAAATAACTAATTTCGGCTTCTACACCGTTAAATTAAATATTTACAGTTAAGAATTTTTTCCCGCTCATATTTCTTTAATTTTACTGTGAAATTCCTGAAATTTGTTATTTTAACACTAAACCAAAAAGAGTTGATTTATAACCAACCAACGAAATTTAATTGCGAAAAATATAATTTCAGCTTATTAAAAGTTTAATTAAAATTTACAAGTTTCATTACTCAAATCTGAATATTACGCCCGCATTATCGAAGAAACATATGTAACTAACACTTGGCGTTTCAGGTAGTTATCTTTCAGTCCTATTGGTCCGATTTCACCCTGTAATGAACTCCAAATCGCATTTTAAATCGATCTGCTTTGTTTCATTAGAAACAGCAAGTAATTGCGACAAGTAAAATACATTTTTTAGGAAGAAAAGAACTTCTTCCTAAAACAACTATTATTTAGAGAAAAAAAATCATTTGTCATTATTGATATGTAGTTACAATAATTTTTTATGTCTATTGGGGTAGGCTCAGAAAAAAGAAATGTGTGTGTGTGTGTGTGTGTGTGTGTATATATATATTTATTTATAATAATAAATAATTATTTATTTTATCAAGCATGAAGTTGATTACAAATAACTAATTTAACTACTGTATTTTTCTAAATATTCAGAACTAGTACTTCTTTTCAATATTAATAGGTTAGAATCAAGTAAAGTTAAAGGCTATCTATAACTATCTAGTACATTTATTTGATCTGATGATTTAGCAATAATTTATTCCCAAATAGAATTCAAATTACATTACATCTCCTTCAGCTCAATGCTGAAACAGGACATTTTGAATTAAATTGGATATCATAACATGATATTGACTGTGAGTTAATTAGATTTAAAATTGAGCCCGTGAGCACTTGAATACTTTGTATAAACTCATTTTCATTTCGTAATGAGATTCGGATTCATTGCCTCGAAATAAATTTGTTCATTGGCCAGCCACGAATGCGGCTTCTTCAAAGGGAAGGTGTAATANAAATATTATGGTTCATACTTGATTAATTTATTAAGAATTGTTTTAATTGTTGGAATTTTTGAAAGATTTTAAATGTTTTTAACATATAACTTTATAGTTAGATTTTTTAAAATGGTTTTAACAGGTGACTTAGAAAAGATTAAAAAAAATAATCATAAAAAAAAAAAAAAAAAAAAAAAAAAAAAAAAAAAAAATTAGCATACGTAAAATAATGTCAAATTATATTTTGATGGACCATAGTAGAAACCCAGATATTTTTTCGCATTTATATTGCTTTTAAATTTACACACACAAGAAAAAAAACCAACTTACTGATTGGTTTTCCATCCTTCCATGGAGTGAATCGCACATGAGATTCTTCACGTTTTAGGGCTTCGGTTTTGATATTAGATTTGAGAGACTGCCTCAGCACTCGAGCAGCAATGTTCGAGTACTGGATATAGCTGAAACAAGATAATAAATTTCGCATATCTAATAAAATAATAATTTCACTGGGTATTTATAATACCCATATAGAGTATTATTTTATTCTAAAATATTTCAAAACAATATCCCTATATAAAGAAACTTATTAGAGATCCTCANTGATAAAAATAAAAATAAATCAAGATGCAGTTTAGCAGTTCCTGATACCCAATATTTAGGCGAATATTTAGAGGGATCGAGTTCCAGAGCCTGGAGGATCTGATGACGAAGGTGCGACTGAATGCAGCGGATTTGTAAAAACGAGGTGGATAAAGGTCGGAATGTCAAGAACGGGTGGGGCGGGAAAGTACTGAGGATTTGAAAGTTAAAAGATCATAGAGGCAGGGAGGGGAATGGGAAAATACGACGTGATAGAGGCAAAATTATGAAGTATTTAAATAAGTAACTTGCTTGAAAATGGGAAAGCTTTTGACAGAATTAATCCAAAGGCTCAGAGACAAGTATGTACTTGTCTTCCATTCTCTATTCAGCCCTGAAGAAGCCATCACAGGATGTGCGAAAGCTCGGCAACCATCAAAAACTTTACACGGTCCAACCCGGAAAAAACTTTACATACATCTGATGACTGTGGAAGCCTACGTGAACAAGTATGTACTTCTCCAATGTGGAATAAACCTGGCTGAAGCTAGATTTTACTGTGATGCAAGTGGTCATGGATGGTACAGATGTATTTTTACATTGATTTGAGATTATAGAAGAACCGAATAATAAGATAATTCCTCACAATAAAGTTTTGATCTTCAACTGTCCTCGGCTTGAAAATAACCGCAGCTAGCTGTGTCAGGAAATAGTAAAGAAAAAAAATTAAATGGGGCAGCTTCTAAAGTGAATTTGATATATGAAGATAACTTCCTGTCTTTTCTGAAGTATATTTTATTGATCATAAGTGATAATTGATTATGATTTTGTAAATAAAACATGAATATATATGAATATACATGTAATACACGATATAAGACATGTACTCTTTTACACGAATAAACCTTCTCTGAGGGTTACTATAAGAAGGAAAATAAAACCTGTAAAGTTTCTTAACTAGCATATATAATCTTCCCTATGTATATAGTCTTCCCTATTGGTTTAAATGGAAGTAACTTAGCATTAATCAATAATAATTTTTTTTATTTATTTTTCATGAAGAACTTAACTATGCTGAGCTATTAAAAGATAATATTGAGCATATAATTTTAAAATATTTCATCAACTAATTTAAAGTTAATTTTATCAACTACATAAATAAATTTTGTTTTTTATTTATTTATTTATCCCTGTTGTTTACATTTATGCAGCCAATTTATAAATAACACATATCTTCTCAAAGGTATTAAGGTTATAAATTATGTTCTTCTTCTAAACATTCCTTCCTTCAACTTATTTCAGCCCAAAATGAATTTATTCAACTGTTTGCAACGCAAGACTAAAGTGCCTCATTTATTTTATAAAAATAAAGTATTAACTATTTATATTAACAAATAACATTCCTTCCTTCAACTTATTTCAGCCCAAAATGAATTTATTCAACTGTTTGCAACGCAAGACTAAAGTGCCTCATTTTTTTATAAAAATAAAGTATTTTTGTTGTCTGCCGAAATTTCAGCTGACATTATAAGCCATCCAGGTCTTGTCACCTGGGTCAAATGTTCAAGTCAATTCTCTACTAATCCGAAATTAAATGTTCTCAATGAAATTTGGAGCATGCCACTTTTAAATGGCAAAGAGAACGGAAGAGGTCGAAAAGCATTAATTCCAGGATTCTCCCATCCCGGCTGACTTATTGCGAGAGAATAGTTGCTCCCGAGTTGTGGGGACCGTTCCTCTTGGGGCACAGCACGAGAGGCAGAGAGGAGATAGGGGTAAGGGGTAGGGTGATAGGTAGGATCGGGGGCTATAGGTGGTACGGGGGGGCAATGAAAAATTGGCATACCGATAACTGATAAATCCATAGCACACACAACGAGTATAATTAGCAGGGGAGGGGTGGCGGGAAGGGGAGAGGGGAGTTGGAAATCGATAGTGGTCTCGGGGGCTCCTCTTTCTCTCCCCCCTCCCTAGTGCCGAAAAGAAACAGGAGAGAATCCGACACTACGTTTTCCTCCATCTTACCGACAGTAGTGCAACTGAACACTACCTCAAATTGGGGAAGACCACCGAAGAAGTATATCCTATGGGATATAATAATACATACAATAAGTCAAAATCTATCTACGCCACGCTACAAAATAACTTTCCTAACTCTGATATGGTAACTAGACCCTGATTGCATCTCAAACATTAAAAAAATTGTATCAATTTCGAAAACTATAAATACATTCTACTAATAATGATTAGGCGCTTCTTAAAGTCATTTTAAGATAATATATTTTAATTTATTAGATGTTTTTTTGTTGGGGTTCTGTCAAGGTAGTGAATGGTGACAGTGAAGATTTTTGATAGTTAGTTAACATCTTNTCTCAATTATTAAGTAAAAGCTACAGGTACAACTAAAGATACTTTTTAAGAATAATTTTGAAGGATAAACCCGAGAATATTATTTTTGAATAAATCAGTGAAAAATTTAGAGTATTACAAAAAGGTTATTTTATATATGTGTACATAGATGTATACATATTCTATCTGTTTTTTGACTTGTTTAATGTTTGATATTCACTACTAATATGCTTTCTATAAAGAGTAAACTTATAGATGAAAAAGTGATATCTTAAGGGCTAAAATCAGCCCATTTAATAAAATATAAGATAATAATTAAACCATAAAGAAACTTCATAAACATACTTAAGGCCAGCGGCTCTCCAAGCAGACATAATTCAATTTTTGGTAAAAATTAATCTGATAAGCCGAACCCCTATTTCACGAGCTAGTGAAAACTCACAGCTGATCTGAGACAGCTGTATATTTTAATTGCTCATAGTATTAATTAAATATTGAATTCGAATTAGGATGCTAAGCGAAATTATCTTTTTAATTATTAAAATAATGGAATTTTTAATTAACTTAAAAGAATTACTGTATTATGTTTTACAGAAAGCTGATAAATATACCAAAGTGATAGAAAGAGGGAAACTAAAAAGTAACGTCATATATTCTGAAGAAGTGTGACGTCATTTTTGTAGGAGTAGCAACTGAAACGTTGCTCGTGGGTAAAGCAAAAGTTACCAAATAGCAATCATAATAATTTGCAACAATAGCTAGTAAAAGGAATTTAGCTGGATTTTGGTTAAATAATTTTTGTATAGTAATTTAATCTAAGCCAATATTTCGAGAATATATTTTCTCTTCATGAGGGCTAAAAATATTTTTCACAGTTTTTACAATTTTGATATGATTACTATGTATAAACTCAATAAAATTATTATGTAGCATTTACAATCATTGTCACACATTATAAAACATTATACATTGTCATTTATAAGTAATTAAACCTTTTAATTTGTTTAATTGTTGTTATTTGAAATTTAACTTACCGAACTAATAAGTTAGTAGAGTCTTGTACAACTTCTCATCAATATAAAACCTAAAATTAACAACATAACAAATTTAATACTTTTAACAAATACAGATATATTCATTAAAAACTTTTGATATGCTTGATCTTTATTTAAAATTGGATGGGGAGAAAAGAGGGTTAAGGCCAAAATTTATAATTGTAATACCTTATTTGTTATTTGATTTAAGATAAAATTGATCAAACATAGGATGTGTGAGCGCTTACCCCACTCTTCATTCTTGCCAAAACTTAGTTTTCATACTATTTATGCTCATTGTTCTACTCGGCTAGTAAATTAAATTCCGTCATTTACTTTTGTAAATAGACAGCCTTAATGTAACATTTGAAATCTGCTCAGGTTACGAAGCTCAAGTGTGACACGGTCTTTTTAATATTCTCTTGAGGTAGTAAATTGGTGTATTTAAAGATTGTTTTTTTCTTTTATAACTGCATTCCTATTTCAATAATTTGTAATCAATTTAATTCTAATCAATACCTCAATAATTTATGATTAAAAATATTAATAGTTTAAAGGACCCAAAGAAAGAGGGAAAGTTAATATTCTCAAAAGGAGAGTTTTTTTTTTTTTAACCGTAGATATTATTATTAAATGATTTAAGTTGGGATTCGGTCAAGGTAGATAAAAAAAAGAAATACAAATAAAAAAAAAGTGTATTTTTAAAAAAGATTACCTGCCAACGTTTCGGCTTACATTGTAAGCCATCTTCAGGGCTATCATGAAGACGAGAGAGGAAGTCCTGTCCCTAAATTCACATTTCCATGACTGGAGGAAAATTCCAGTTCCATGACTCAGTTATGGAAATGTGAACTAAGGGACTCACGTCTTCATGATAGCCCTGAAGATGGCTTACATTGTAAGCCGAAACGTTGGCAGATAATCTTTTTCAAAAATACACTTTTTTTAAATTTGTATTTTTTTTTGGATCTACCTTGACGAAACCCTAACTAAAATCATCTAATGTTAATATTCTCAACTTCATGGAAATTAATTCAGAAATGTCAACATGCAAGAAGAGCCCTAAATGCCATTAACTTCAGTTCAGTTCATGGAGAAGATAGAGCATCATACAATATAATTACTCATATCTCCAGTGAAGATAAACAACTCTTCTGCTACTATATATTTCTTCGTGGAGACAAAGCACTTTTCAAATTTATTGGAAAACCACTCTGATTGTCCCATTTTGAAATCTGGAGAAAACCCACTGGACAAGAATAGCCATAGACCAATTTCTCTCTCGTCTTGCCTTGGAGAGCTTCTCTAGGTACCGTTTGATCACAAGATATCAAAAGCCTCCACAAGTTCGACTTATTGTGTCCGTTCCAAGCAGGTTTTCGCGAGGGTTATTCCGCAATGGTGGAGTTGGCTAGCCTGTGAAAATACATTCGAAATGCGAATTCATTCAATGCGTTCTTGAGTAAATGTCGTGTTCTTCGATCTAAAACAAGTTCATGACCGGACCTGGAAACATAAGATTCTTTAGTGGATAAGAGAATGGAACTTAAAAGGTAGACATTCTAAATGGAAAAAAAATTCTCTTCAACAATCCTGCAGGAAAATGCTATTGTGCAAAGATCTAACCCAATAGACACAAACACATTTTAAATTATGTACACCATTAATATTTTTAATGAATCACATACTGTCTCAATACAAACAGAACCTGTAACTGAGCAGGTTACACTAATTCTTTGAGCAATAAGGGCCGGCCTCTGGCTGCTGGCTCGAGCCACTCTCTCGCCCCGGCCACACTCCTGCCCCCGGCCTCACTCCTGTCCCCGGACACTCCTGCCCCCGGCCTCACTCCTGCCCCCGGCTACACTCCTGCCCCCGGCCACACTCCTGCCCCCGGCTCACTCCTGTCCCCGGCCTCACTCCTGCCCCGACCTCACTCCTGTCCCCGGGCATAAGCCCATATCCCCCTCTACATCTGCTACAGATGCAAATCAGTCCCTTTAAAAAACGCGTCCTCCACCATAAATTAAAAAGCCTTCATCCTCCGCTTCCTTAAAATCAAATAATAATTCATCCCGACCCTCTTCTAAAAAATAATTGTAAGCGTTGGCTTGTCTGTCTGCCTGTCAACCTAGATCTTCTCAACTTAACTGATCTGCACTCAGTGGAATATAAATGGTCTTCTATTACACAAGCCTGACTTAGAGACTTTAATTAGTGATACGGGAAGCCATATTATATGTCTTCAATAAACTCACTTCAAACGAAAATATAATATTATTCGCAATGACTACACGCATGGTCAAATAGCGTGTGACGGTGTATGTCTTATGGTTAATCAGGACGTGGCATACACAAATGTAACCCTCCAGACCACACTGCAAGCCGTAGCAGTTACTACCTACTTGCACTCACCTCTCACAATTTGCTCACTATACCTCTCTCCCGGTACTCCATTTAAAGTGGAACAGACAGAGAACTTAATTTCACAATTGCCGTCTCCATTTTTACTCCTAGGTGATTTTAATGCACACAATCCAATCTGGGTTAGTAATTCGCTAGATCTACGAAGCCGAATTGTTAAAAACTTTGTCAACCGTAATTCCATAGTTATACTAAATGATTCATCACCAACACACTTCTGTTCCAGAATCGGAAACTTTTCATCAATAGACCTCTCATTAAGTAGCCCATCTTTAGCATCAACAATAGATTCGAAAGTCCATGGCGATTCGTACAGCAGTGATCATTTTCCCATTACACTTCATTCCTTCATAGTTCCCCTCTGTATCCACGACCATCGCGATAGAAATTATATGAAGCTAACTGGAATCTGTAACAGCAGTCAGCTGACCTCTCGCTCATTGATGTAACGAATGATGCTACCGCTGTTTTTGGTCAAATAAAAAATATAATAATAACAGCAGCAGAAAAAACAATTCCTAAAACAAAGTATCTTCACAGGCATGTTCCAGTATCCTGGTGGAATAATGAGTGCCAAAAAGCAAAAACAAATAGGTTAAAACTTCTTGGGAAAGTAAAGAGATGTCCAACAGATAGCCTAATAGAAGCCTATAACCGGGCCAAAGTCCACGCCAGATATATTTATAAAAGAAGCAAACGAAGCTCATGGCAAAATTTTGTTCCTGAGATGTCACATGATACTCCATTCAAAGACATTTGGGAGAAATTTAAAAATATATCTGGGAGGGATATACCCCTCCAGTTACTTCCATAAACGTGATGAGTAGGATTGTAACGAATCATTTTGAAATAGCAAATAATTTTGGGAATCATTACAGTAATGTTTCTGCTACAGTAAATTATCCCAATGCCTTCCCTTTACAACATTCCCTTTACAACTCGAGAATTCAATCACGCTTTGAAATGTAGAAAAGGTGCTGCTCCCGGCTTAGATTCCATCTGCATAGCTATGCTCAAAAACTGTCAGAACCGAACAAGGCTAAAATAAAGAACTACGTATTTACCATTTCATCTTCCGGGTTGGACCGAGTCAAATTGTTCTTTTTTGCCGAGCTTTCGCACATCATGTGATGGCTTCTTCAGGGCTGAAAAGAGAATGAGAGTTGTAAAGAGAGATTTTTAAAAATCCAGATGGTATATATTTACCATGTTTTATACACCAGGTGGTGTATAATCCCGGCGCGGTCTTGTCCTTGGGCGAAGTCTGCCTTCCCATTGGTTGATACTGTGTTCTGGTGGCTGGTCTCTGGAGTAGTCAGGTAGCTGGTCACTGATTGGTTGGATCCTCTTGTCAATTAGCGCTGGTTTCC
>KZ807238.1:522517-553661 GCA_000696205.2 Oncopeltus fasciatus
TTCTGGACTTAAGCATATATATGAATACATACATGAAATATGAGCCCTTTTTTTTATATAGAAACCAAATTCCGAATTTAGACCTTTCAAACCCTGGAAAGAATGAGAAAGATTCGGATGAGGATTAGGGAACACGAACGGGAAAAGAACCGCCAACATTTTAAATCATAATATCTTTATTGTTATTTGAGTTACGAAAACCTTTTTGGGACGGGTGAAAAATAAAAATTTTTCCAAAAATTTTTTGTCAATACACTTACAAAAGTAACTAGGAAGGATGAGCGCTTTCCCTACTCTTCCTAAATATGCTTAGATTAAACATCTCCAGCGTTGCTGACTTTTTCAGTTTCGTTTAAAAAAGAATTTGGGGGAGGGGGGAAGATTTAGTCGTGTCATAATACAAATGAGCTGAATGAATAGATTTTTATTCTATAGGAGAACTGTACAAATCATACGAGAAAGCTTTAGAATAATTTTTAGCTTTTGAATCTGAGTATTCTTATGGCTTACTGACTTATTGCTGGGCTACACACGGGAAAATAACCATAAAACTCATGCGTCAGACATGCTAGCCCGTATAATCTTAGACAGAAAGAACGCCTTCATTGTGTTCGGAATGGCCAGTGATCCAATAGCCATTAAAACGAGGGGGAGTTACCGGTCAACAATAAGGTCCGGGACTTACACGGCGAGGGGTCGACGCTCGACCTTGGCGAGAGGACCTTCAGCAAACTACGGCCGGTAGAATTAAGGCTGACGTCAGCTTGCTTGAGGAGAGGAAGAGAAGGGGTAAGAGATTTGTGGAGGAGGGATATATTGAGGGGTAGATAGTAAGAGAGGGGAAGAGAGATGTGGGGAAGGGTGAGAGAGGTGTGGGGAAGAGTGAGAGAGATGTGGGGAAGAGTGAGAGAGATGTGGGGAAGAGTGAGAGAAATTTGAATCTGACCGAACTCGACCTCATGTCTTTCAGACAATCAGGTTTAGCTTGTAGAAAATACAAACTGCTTGTTGAAGGAAAAAATATTAGAAAAAGCGGTGACTTCCATCATCACTTTACAACATTACTCATATATGTTCCTGCATAAAATTTTATGTTAGTTAATTAACATAGTTACATCAGACTTTTTATTTAACTAAAGTTGCTGTGATTAATTTTTTATCTCATTAATGTAAAATTTAAAAAACGTGAAGTTTTTATTATAATCCGGAGATTCAAGTAATTATTTATTAAATATTTTTTGCCTGAAGTGTAGACAGCACATAATACTAGGATGATAATGAACAAATGACAAAATAAATTTTGTTGAGACTATTTTTGGCCCCTTCTATAATATAAAATTTGGTTAAATAAGCCCAAATAATTTGAATCCGAGCTTAAACAAGGTATATTATTTTTAGATAGGTGTTTAAATTGCAAATCTTGAAATTGCCTTTTCTCGAGCGGGGTTGAAATAATGAAAATCAGGACCTAGGGTGAATACATTTAAAAAAAAAAAAAAAAAATGGAAATATTTTATGAAAAGAGATCCCATTACTTATGCAGTGGTACAGTTCAAATGAAGTGTGGGTTGTTTTATCGGCAGCGCGCACTCTCTGGTGGTGTAGCAGGAAAGTAGTCAAGGATCGGCCGGCAGATCGCGTTACATCACAGCAGAGAGATCCGGCTGGAACCGGCGATAGGACCACGAGATAGAGACAGCGCACTAATTGTGGCGAACACCCTGGCGAGTGACCGGTCCCACAAGAACACATGTTCCCTCTGCGATGAGTCTTCTCGTCTTGTAGCCAGAGTGAGCTAGGGCCAGACATCACCCTCTCTACGTCACACCTAGAGAGAGAGACTTCTAAACACACAATAAATTTCGCTAGTGCATATATTTTTTTTTATTATTTTTATCGAAACTGAACCGTGTTGAATTTTATTGCGCTTGATTTAATATTACGCTCACTAGAGCAAAGATGGGGAATAATTAATTAATAGTTGTGGTATAGTAACGTCTCATATCTAGGATTAGGATTAGGATCAGGTTATAGGGCGATCAACATCATGGTTATTACGCCCTGACTGTTGGGTTAATTAAATTTTTTCATATATGCCTGTTTCTCTTAAAATGCACATAAGTTTGCCTACATTGGATTTATGGTTTGCCAGGGATGCCGACAGTTGTCTTGGGAGGTTTTTGCATGTAAATAGATTAGTGTAATATGGGCATTCCTCGTGGAAATGTTAAACACTCATTTGAGAGCTACATTTAGTGCATATTGGCGGCTGATCTTTAGTGATTAGATGCATGTGGGTAAGATTGGTATGACCTATTCTAAGTCTGGTTAGTAGGACTTCTTCTCTTCTGTTCTCCCGGTTCGATGTGGAACACTCCTTGATGGTGTTCTTAATTCTTCGCAGTTTATTGTTAGTCTATTCGGATTTCCACAGAGTGTCCCAGTCCAAATGAGTTTTTCTTTTAAGCCAAGTCTTGACATCTCTGGGTTCTACAATGTTTGTGGGTGGGGTGTCCTTAAGGGCTGCTTCTTTAGCTGCATTATCAGCCTTCTCGTTTCCCCTTATACCTGTGTGTGATGGAACCCACAGGAGTGTTATTGTTTTGTCCTGCTGTTCAAGGGTGCGAATATAATGAAAGAATTTTTTTGTAGGAGACCTCGATTTTTATCATTCTTTATACCTTTTAGAGAAGAGAGCGAGTTGGAGCATATGATAAAGTCTTTTTTGTCTGATGTAATGGCACGATAGAGAGCAAGGCATAGTGCTTGCATTTCAGTCGTGAATATTGAAGTCTCATATCTATCAACAAAGGTTTAAAATGAAATACTTACTGCAATTAATTAAAATTATCGGGGTATACGCCAGCAGTCTACAGGCCAAAAAAGCAATTGATACATGGTAAGACGCCTGCACCACCATCAGCAGAAAACTTGAAGACTGTAACATTAATGTTAACCCAGCCAAGACTGACGCAGTCGTCAGGGCACACCACAAGAGGAAAAGACTACCCAAGTAATTCAATGTCTGAGTGGTGATTCAAAAAGGATCTCACACCATAAATCCAAATGGAGCATCAATAGACATTTGAATATCTCGCAGCACGCACTTTCTGGACTTAAGCCAGCAAATGTCCGTGCAAGGAGACTTAGACACCTACTGGCTATAGATAGATAGTCCCTCTTTCCATGACGGAAGTGGCCGAAAGTGGGGTAAAAAGAGAAAGAGGAAATACTAGACAACTATACTTTAAAGTTTAGGCCTAACAACCAATGAAGTTAATTCTACGGAAGAACCCTTAACTGTGGAAGTTGCAAGAGTGCAAAAGGTTATCTTTAATTTTATAACTCCATCATTTCAATGTTTATAATTGGCATTAAAATAAACGTGAAAGGGGTAATTTATGTTCAAGTTAGCTTTTGTCAACTTGGAATGTTTCTAATTAATCATCCATGATAAATAACCTTCTCATTATCAATTAGTTTTGATACTGGCCATTACTGAGGAAGTTTAGCGAAGGTGCCTTCACGATCATTGTTCTATTTCCAATAATAATGAATGATCTCCCACCTTAACCCTTAGACTGAAATCACTGACATACGGCCAGTACTGCTACATGGTGCACCAAACATGCGCTACGTCTACCTGTTTGAAGGTCCTCCAGTCTTTCCAGAACGGTGTGTTACGGAAGATCGTAAAACATACTGAACTTCAGAGATCCAAAGCGGACGTCATCCGTGCACATCTCTCCATTCCAACAATGGAGGAATACATCCGAGCGCGGATCCTGAAGTTCAATGATAATCTTCCAGATTGTCAGAACTACATCTTCCGTAACGTCAACGTTGGCAAGTTGAGCTCCAGAGATTGCTGGACATGTACTCCTTAGAGGGAAGTTAGTCTCTCACCACTCCAAACTTGTGACCCCACCCGTTACAAGTATATACTGTAAACTTTTACTATTGTAAATATTTACCATTTCATCTTCCGGGTTGGACCGAGTCAAATTGTTCTTATTTGCCGAGCTTTCGCACATCATGTGATGGCTTCTTCAGGGCTGAAAAGAGANATATATATACATATATATATATATATATATATATATATATATATATAAAATAAAGATGGGCATAAATGGCAATATGCTTTATTTCCTCAAAAATTTTCTGAATAGTAGACGATTCGTAGTGAGATGCGGTACCCAACTCTCAACGAGTTTAGATAGGAGAACGGAGTTCTCCAGGGTAGTGTGCTGAGCTCTTTACTTTTCTGTGTGGCTCTTAATGATTTATTAATGCTTAACAAAGCGCCTTTCAATATTGTTCTGTATGCTGATGAGATTTTGATATATACTACAGGCAAAATAATTTCAGAAATTATTCATGATATGAATAACTTTCTACAAACTGTTTAAGACTGGCTGCAAAATCATGGCTTCAAAATCTCAATACCCAAGTCTAGCTGCATTTTATTTGCTAAGCGACGTCATTTAACAAAGGAAAGGTTTCTTATATGTTTATAATTGTTATAGCGTCAAATATTCAGAAGCAACAAGCTATTTAGGTCTCACCGTATACACTGATGGGTCAAAAACCAAGGAAGGAATTTGTATGTGCAGTTGTAATCCTGATAAAGTCAAAGAAAATCCTGTTCAATTATAGGAGTTCATTTCATGCCGAACTCCAAACTGTTATCCTACCCCTTGAGAATCTGACTGACATAAATAACAAAAATGTAATTATTTTTTCCGACTCCTCAAGTTCCATTTCTGAATTGAGAAACTAATTTTACTAAAGATTTATTCATTCAAAATCCAATCACCTGGTCTTAACTAAGGCTGAGACATTTTCTTGGATAGCTGGACAAGTAGGAATCCACAGGAATGAAGCAGCTGACAAAACAGCATAAGAAGCAATAAGTTTGACAACAGAGGGCACAAATTTAATGCACCCTGTGGATGAAAAGAATCGCTTAAAGTAAGCGGAAGTAAATCTGGTAATGCTGAAATCGAACATGACAGCGCACGACACAACTAAATCTATCGAAGAGTCTGTCAAACCGGCTAGAGTACAGCCGATCACACTGCTCAGAAGGAGCACTGTGACGAACAGAATACCGACTTGGTTACGAACAGGCCACACAAGACTGAAACATGGTCACTGCCTCGTGAGAGGTCGACTACCATCCTCTCACAGATGTCACACATTACTGATAGTTAAACTTATATTAATCAACCACTTATCGCATTTAAGAATAAAATATGTTGACAGCTTAGAGACCTCTAATCAAAATACTAAACAAAAATAAATAAATATAACAGAGTTATTTGTAAAATAATAAATAATGATAATAAAATAATATCTTGCGCTAATGACCTCTGCAGTGGNTATGTATATATATATATATGTATATATATAATTGAATATACGCTTAAATTAACACTCCTTAAGGAAGGATGCTTACTTACTTCTTACTTAGTTCAAAAATATAGAGAATGGTCACTCTAGATGCCTCAGTACTCCATGGATTTAACTGTCATATATTAGTTTGGTATTAACCTGGCTAACTAGTCACTTATTAGATGATTTATTAGAAGTGGATTATTGAAAATAACAAATAAAAATATAGGAGTAATGTGTTAAAATACCGAAATGTATTAATTAATTTGCATACCACGAAGATAGAGGTCGTAGGCATATGACAAAAAATCTTTAATATTGACTGTTGACTATTGACTATTAGCGAATTTTTTAAAGGAAAGATAGGTTTTTATTTTAGTAAGGTTGATGTAGTTTTTCGATGAAAATTTTTCGAATAATTACTTCAACTCTTCATTTAATGTACCCATTTTCCAAAAATGGTGGTCGTACAAATGCACACAAAACACACACACACATCCCCAAGCGTGTTTGATAAAGTCCTAGGGTCGTTAAGAATAATTCTTATATAAGCAATTCACATCAATTTAATAGAATATCGTTACATATTTGTTGATAATTGTGTATTCGAAAAATTTAATTTATCAAAAAATGTTAATTTTTTTAATTTCCATAAATATTTGTTCAGAGCATTTTATTTTTATCTCCAAAGGAAAGTAAAATATTTTTTGTTTTGTATATGACCGCAGATTCCAATTCTACCCCAATCTTAACAAAATTTTCAGTGAATGAACTAATTACCAAAGATGAAAATGACAACAGGGTAACTTCAATCTAAAATGTTTTGAAAATTTTAAAATAATTTAACTTTCGGGAAATATATATAGTTGTAGGCTTAGCTTAAGCATCTTTCATTTTCCATNTGCGAAAGCTCGGCAAATAAGAACAATTTGACTCGGTCCAACCCGGAAGATGAAATGGTAAATACATCTGAAGACCGACGAAGCCTACGTGAACATATTGTAAATATGTTTGTTTTTTTAAGAATTAGTAATTTATTATTAAGTTAGTTCTTAAGTTTGTAACAATTAAGGGCCCTTTTCCCTTCTAAAATGTAAATTATTTTAAATGTAAAATTAACTGTTGTAAAAACCTAAGAATACAGCTATAGTAATAGGTACAAGCCTAAAACCCGGTACACTGGAACAGCTAGCGTACCGTAATATATGTTAAGAGGGTTAAAAAAAAAAGAAAAAAAAAAAGGGAAATTATTGTTGCGAATTTTAATGGAAATAGCAAAGGCTACTTTTTTGAAATGTATTTACAATAAAAAATATTAAAGAACTAAAATAATTTTCCAATATAGTAACGTTAAAATTGAATCAATTATTGTTAAAAAAATATCTATCCTTAGAAGGGTAAATATTTTTAGCGATGTTTACGATAGTACCGTTACTTACATGAGTTTTAAAAAATTTCTTGCACTCTACCGAGGAGAAAATAAAAGTAAGAGAAGATGAAAAATAGCAGAAAATTGCTATTGAAAATCGTTCTGAATATATATTTAGTATTATATATATATATACCGTATACATTTGTTATTGTAAGTATGTTGTAGATTAAAAATCTTGAATAATTTAACTTTACAAATTAATTTGAGGGCTTACGTATATATATATATAAATTATATAATTTTCCAAGATTTTTAACCTCCAACAGTTTAACAAAAAACTTTGTTTTCCGTTGAATCGAAACAGCAACAAATAAGATATATTTGTTTCACAAATAAACTGTTATTATAAATAAAGCAAGGTACAACCCCAATCATTCTCTATTTTTGAATACATTATGTATATTTATGAGGGCTCTGATTATTTTGGCCAAACGTCATTACTAGTCATTGGATTAGGTAAATGTTGTTCACCATGTCTGTCCACTTATTCCTTCTTCCAGGGATTTAAAACTGTTGTAAGTAAATTGTTTTGATAAACAATAATTAGCTATCTTACTCANTTTTCTCTTTTGGTAATAAAGAGTTAATTATTAAATGTACCACACTGGTCACAAAAGATTGGCTACAAATTTCAGGCGAACCTGAGCAGTTTAAGAAGATTCAAACAACAAAGCAGATTTTCAATCAAATTTGGAAATATAATACGAAACAACAACACTTGGAGTAAAAATATGAAATAATGATTCAAGTACAACACCAACCTGAACAGTTCACTACCCCAATTTTTTGTAAATACAAATTTACAATGAGAAATGGAAAGGAAGGATAGAATAAAAATGAGAACGACTCGTCCTATATAGATGGTAAGGGAACTATGGACACATGATTCCCTGGTATATGAACGCTGGTACGAACAGTGCCATACAGACGGAAGGGCACAGAAAGAATTGCCACTTGATACCATGTACCAATAAAATGTACAAATGTACGAGTATTCGTAGAACCTTGGTAGCTCGTGGTGAAGTTGAACACACCCTTTAAATAACTCGCTGATACAACTAATTTCATTTCATTATCGAAGTAGATTGATGTTTGTCTTCCTCAGCTTACAATAAAATTGAAATGGAACCCACAATTCAGTAGAAACAAAGATCACCACAGTCGCCGTTTTTTTTTTTTATAGAGGTGATCTGTTTTGTTCTAGCTCTTTTGTATACTGAGTATTATCGATAAATAAAAGTTCTTCAGTCATGAGAGTTTATAAAAGGGTATAGATAGTCCCTCTTTCTATGACGGAAGTGGCCGAAAGAGGGGTAAAAAGAGAAAGGAAATACTAGACAACTATACTTTAAAGTTTAGGCCAAACAACCAATGAAGTTAATTCTACGGAAGAACCCTTAACTGTGGAAGTTACAAGAGTGCAGAAGGTTATCTTTAATTTTATAACTCCATCATTTCAATGTTTATAATTGGCATTAAAATAAACGTGAAAGGGGTAATTTAAGTTCAAGATAGCTTTTGTCAACTTGGAATGTTTCTAATTAATCATCCATGATAAATAACCTTCTCATTATCATTTATTTTTGATACTGGCCATTACTGAGGAAGTTTAGCGAAGGTGCCTTCACGATCTTTGTTCTATTTCCAACAACTGACTGATCGGAACTCAATCACCCCAAATTTATGATGCTTTGAAAGGGATCTAAAATAAAAATAAAAAATACAAAAAAAAAAAGAGAGAGAAAAAAAATGATTACTTGAAAAAGAAAATTAAATTCCTATCTATTGATTGATTGATTCTAATTTTTTTTTTTAGTTCAAAAAATTAAATACATTTTATTTTAAATGACTATTTTTTTTTGGCTTTGGAAACTAGAATTTTTTTTGTTTAAATACATGGAACTGCAGAAAGAATCAATGAATGATGAGAATCAGCTGAGAGAATAGCCAGGAAGTGTAGGGAAGAAGCGATGGTTCGGGTTGAGGACACACTCGAGGCCAGAGACGTAGCCTCGCGCATCCTCCTCAATAACTCTATGGTCAGGTCGGCAGAGCAAGGATCTAGACCACACTATACGTTTGATACAAAGATGAGATTATGCCAAAACCTATGGGAAACATGTTCAATGACGCTTCTCCGTTACACTAACTGGCTCCAAACATATAGCAGAAAAACTTATTCCCCTTAGAAATGCCAAGGAATTCCTATCTTCTTAGGATATTTAACTGCCGGATAATGTATAAAAAGTATTTTTATAAACAAGTATTTGTATAAAAAAGTATTTTCTCACTTCTAGGGTGAAAAAAAAAAATCAAATAACTAGTTCAACAATATAATAATATTCCTTGTAACCTTTCATTCACCCCAAGATTGAAAATTGCTATAAAAAAAAAAAACAAAAAAAAAACTTGGGATATCTGAAAAGTTTAAAAATTTGCTGGATCTGTAAAACTATCTGAACAAGTCAAAAATATGTCAATACAAACTAAACATGTAGATTATAGGTGAAAGTTTAGAAACCCGGCCACATTTGACCACGATACGTAACTTGCTAGCTAGCTAGCCCATCTTGACGTCAGTAACATGGCTCCTCATACTCAAATTATAAAAAAAAATAAAGAAATTTTATTTTGGGACATAAGTCCCCTTGAATAATAAGAAGGTCGCAGCTGACAATATAGCTGATTCTGACCTAGTTGCAACAATAAATAAATTAAAAGTATAAATAAAGAATAGGCTAATAATATAAAATATTTTGAGCATAACTATGATAACATTTAAAAGTATAGAAATAAAACAAATAAGTAATTAAAAAAAAACTAAAAATACAATAAAAAAAAAATATAGNCGACCCAACTCCCCGGCCCATCACGACTACTCTCTTGCCTATCTTTCGGTGCGGTCCTCTATAGGTGAGATGTGTTCGCCCCCTGCCAACCAGAACGTTTCCATTGTTCGTAAGTATGTTTATATATAAAACAAATAACAATAAATAAGAGATGATGAATTTAAATTAAAAAAAAAAATCTTATTTTACTTCCCAAACACTTAAACTATACTTACCATCTCTCTACAACGAAGCCTGAAGTAAACCCAAAAATCTGGACGGGAACGTATGTCTCATGATCCATACATGGAAAAGGGAAATTAACTTTGGCCATACTACTGCTACTTGGAATATCAGAACCTTACTGAAAGTTTGCAAAATGAAGGAGTTACTCCTAGAAACACTTGATCATGTATTTAATTTCTAAATCGTGCAGGGAGTTAAGAGGTTAGGTATATAGTCGAATATAGAAGTTGTGTTTTAGTGGACCCAATCAATGAACTGAATGAAAAAAAAGTGTATTTATTTTCTCCTTAAACAAGCTCGGAAGCCCTTTTCTGTTTGAACCTTTGGCCGTATTTGAAAATAGAGATATATAGGAAGTTAGAAAATTTCGGTTTATGCACCCAAGAAGGTGCTTCAGCAGAGTTGAATGGTTAATTTTATAATGGCCTCACCTGAATGGTTTGTCCTTCAGATAGATATAGCTCTATTATTGACGAGAGACACTAAAGGATTTCAATGGTAATATTAGGATGAGAGACTTCCTGAATTAAGAGGCGAAGAAGTACTTGTTGCGCAAGAAACTCCCACTGTCCATCTCAGTTTTTCCTTTGGAATGCCCCCTCCCTCTGTCAAGCAAGGAAATTTTGCTTGCGTCTTTCCAAATCTTCTTTGTTGCCGTTATATCGTTCTCTTGATGTTCCCTTTGATCCAGTTTTGGAATCTCTTCTTCTATCTGCTATCTCCTCCTTCCTTAGGCTTCACATCGTCCCATTTGACTTCCATCTCTTATTTCTGAATTGATTTCTTTCTTGTCGATACTCCTAACCACCCCTCTCCCTCAGCTAAGCACCCTGTACCCTTTCTCTGTGGCACGAATTTATTTCAATTAACTACACTTTTCAAGTCCCAACATTTCCTCCTTATCGTATATTCTTCCGCATTATAAACTAAGGTGAAAATTTATTTTAACTAACTATTACAATTTAAAATCTCTAATCCTCAGGAGCTTGTAATCTGATCTTGGACTCCATTGACTGGTCTCAGGCTTTCTCTCTACTTGAAAGGCCTACCTCGTTTTCTTCACCCTTAACAAACATGGGTCCCCGTCAAAACCATACTAGCGTGTCGTTCTCCTGCTTCTTGCATGATGCTGAATTAAAAGGCTTAGAACAAGGACTGTTGCTGCCAGACAGAAGTCCATTAGTACATCTAACAAAACACCTAATCCTTTGTTCTTCACTAACTCCAAACTCCATTGAATACGTTCTCAGTACATCCATACGATTCTATACTTCTTTGGTCCACTCTACATAGCTTATCCTTTTACAAGAACTCCTCTTCTTTCATCTCCTGATGACTAGTTTTGTCACATTTCCATCATATTTGTCCCTTCCTCTTGTCTCTTCTTCTTGTTTTAATAGCGAATTTTTTTCTTTTCTGACATTTTCTCCAGAGACCAAGATTTACAGATATCCTAGTCAAAATCAAATGGTCTTGATGGCTTCCGACTTTTTGCACATTATAATTATTGCTCCAAAATTCTTTGTTTCTATTGGAAACAATACCTTGTTCATCCATTAAATAAAATTTTCAATTGCACTTCTCCAGGTGACTCACTATCTGCATTCTTTCTAACCTCTCTAAGCGCTTAGTTCAGTCCTTGATTTCTTATTAGTTGTAATCCTGTCTTAATCCTCTCGATTAACAGATTTTAGTCCTGGATATTCCGCACAGTCCTACGTTTAAAGATTAGTCCCGAATTACAAACAGCCGTAGGCAATCGATAAATGTATTTCCTAATCTTGCGAACTTCATCTATAATTCGATACTATTGATCAATCATTTTTTTTTTTTTTTCAAAGTTCCTATAACTTTTTTTTCCCCTGTTCCTCCCTTCGCAAGTTCCAAATATTTATTTTCGCTCACGCTGAGGTGGTCTTTCTACAAAACTCCCTGTTCACATATTCCATTGAGATGAGGTAAGGTTTATGGCTCTTCTAATCCTTTTTTGCTTTGAATTATATGAATCGTTGTTTTGGTTTTTTTAATCCTGAGAGTTCCTTTTGATTTCTAAGTAATATAGGCAAATATTTCCCTAAAGCAAATATCCTGACGTAACTCCCTTCTGACGATAATATTCGTATGTGGAGATTTACTGGCTTCAAAGTTGATATATGTCTACCAATAATATCTAAAAGTCGCCATTAATACTATAGCAAATATAATATTGACTCTAAAAATAATATGTATTATTCTTAAATATCTACCAAAATATTAGAATATAATATAGCAGTTGTTGTTTTAAGGCTGAATATCTGATGTTAAAGAATTAGAAAATATTTGCAAAATTATATAATACAGTACAGGACAATATTTTAAATAGGAAAAGGATTTATTACAAGCACGTTAGTATGATAACAAGCTAGATAATTTATTCAAATGGGTCTGTGTGTTTTAAGATAATTTTGACTGTCAGCGAGTAAACATATTTTGAAACAGAAACCTTTAAATGGCCTTGAATATTCTGTTGAAATAATCGAGCACTGACTATTGTATAGCGCAAGGCTATTCCAAATAAGTTTTTTTTTCATATAGTATTTGTGAAATCGGTAGTTTCTTATTTTGGTATATTATTCCTTAACATTTAGAAAAAAGGTAAAGCGAGGAAAAATTATTCTACTTGGGTTTGAGAATTCATGTTCAAAGCCGAGAATTCCAATCTTTAAAGTCGTTTTAACATTAAAATATTATTTAGATGTATTATCTGAAATATATTGTTATTATCCAACAATTGACTAAATCCTGATACCAAAAATTACGCGGGAAACATCCGAAAAGTGGTAATTTAAAATAAAATAAATCATTGAGTATCGGTGCCTAGAATTAAATTAAATATTTAGTGGTCTAGATCGTTATTTAGAAAAAAAAGGTAATTGTATTGATCCTTGGTAAAAGAAAAATTGAGTCAATAGTACTGGAGATTTATCTGACTCGATAATTTGAAATTTACTCTTCAAGACAAGAATCTTTATTTTCAACAACGAAAATGAACCTATACATCAATAAAATCTAGAAGAAAATAATCAGAAAAAACCATATCTCTTTGATACATAAATTTTTCATTTTTGTGAATATCACCATTTTATTTTTAATTTTTTCGGTTTACTTTTAAGGCTTTTCTCATTTTGCCATTCCTCAAATTGACAATATACTATGCCTACCATTTGTTTTAATTTTGAATCTAGATATCCGCTACTATTATCCACAGTTAAAATTGCTTGAGAAATTCTTTTGTTCTTTATATATTACATGGACTCTCCATTTAACCTTTATACTCTTTATTTTTAAACTTCACCCAGCATTTATTTGAGGAATAACGCTTTGTCAAGGATTTTTTCTATCCTATTTGGCTATTCGAAAATCATTTATGCCACAATTTTTCAACAGACAAGTTTCAGTTCCTTCTAGATGTTATCATTAGTTCCAGAGTTTGCCTGAAAATTACTAATTCTTAACCTTTTTCTCCCCCCCCCCTCTGAATTTGTTCCAATACAGTTACGTAATTTCCTTCGGTTCCAAGTGCCGCAGAAGAGCATAGTGACAAAGGACGTAACACACAACCAATTTCAAGTGATTGACCAATCCGTTTCCGTAAAAGCCCTAAACTCTTTATACAACAAATTCAAGGGAATTAGAATTTTAAAAAAATCTTAGGGGCGCCGGGATAGCTCAGGGGATCCGTACGGGTCTCGAAATCCTGACGCCGCGGGTTCAAATCCCGCCCAGGTCAATCTTTTATTTATAATATAGAAGTCATGTGAGAATGGTCGGGGTTTCGGCCAGGAAGAAAAAAATATACACCAAAATTTGGAGTAATATTTTTTTTTTGAGTAATATTTTTATTTATGCCAACGTTTCGGCTTAGCTAGTAAGCCATCATCAGGGCAATGGCGTTGAGTGGAGAAATCTCCCCAGGGTGGTTGTTCACATTGTAAACTGCAGAAAACAACTGACAATCTCAGTCGGCTTAGCTAGTAAGCCATCATCAGGGCAATGGCGTTGAGTGGAGAAATCTCCCCAGGGTGGTTGTTCACATTGTAAACTGCAGAAAACAACAAATACCTGTTGTATAATATAGAAGGTTGTCCTGAGCCATGGATGTTTAAAATGGGGTGGCAACCTGTAGATAGCCCCTCCCTCCAATGACCCTAAGTGGTTGCAAGGGAGGCTAACACAGCAAAAAAAAAAAAATCTTACTTGCTCAGCCGGGACTCGAATCCGGATCTCCTTCTTTCCGAGCTGGCATGCTATCCAATTACACCACCGAGGCTAGCCAGATATTTCATTCCACTCACCGCACTCTACTGGAATTCTAGCTTAGGTGGTGTAATTTGATAGCATGCTAGCCCGGAAAGCAGGAGATCCGTGTTCGAGTCCCGGTTGAGGTAGTAAGATTTTTTATTCTACTCCCTTGCATTTACTGTATAAAATTAATGTGGGGGGTTAAATACCACAACAAATACAATATCTAAACTCTTCACTTTTATCCTTAATTTTACTTATCTTCCTTAGATTCTTTCTTTCTTCTTAGTTTTATAGATAATTATTTATTACATTTCTTCTGTAGAATCCCTTTGAATATCATCATATCGATCTATTTCTAAAAGATAAGACCGTTGTTCCCTCTTTTGGTGTACATTCACTTTCCATTCAGTTTGGGATGACCTATGCAACTGCAGATAGAAGGAGACTCCTTTGGCATTCCGCCTCCTCTGACCTTCCCAAGCCATCACTCCTTCTTTGGTATCTGTCTTTACGTTAAAGCGCCGCCTGCTTAGAGTTCCAGTCAACCTCCAGAGGCCATGAGCGGCATTAATGGAACTGCTGCCTATTGTTGTCGGAAACAGGAAAAATATCTTAAAAATGTAACGGCCCGTGACGGGTTAGATGGTGTAGTGGGATTATCTTTATGCAGGGCGTTTTTTATCTCTCCAACAATATTCTCGGGGAGGAGGGGAATAGTGGGCTTCCTCAACATTAGCCATATCTTCACCAGGATTCATGAGAGAGTAGAGAAAATCTCAGTCACCCAATGAAAAACAGGGCTAAAAATTAGTGACCTCCCAGTTCAGCTGGTCACCCACTTTCTGAATGATATTCGGTATGTTGTTTATAAATCCCAAAAGAAAGAATGAATTCATTATCGAAAAAAAACTCACCAATAGGAGTAGGGTACTAATAATATGTAGTCACATTAAGTAGGGATATTTAGTTTAGAATAGTGAAACTCAACTTAAATTATTTATTTTCTGTGTGTGTTTTAGGACATTGAACAATTGGGACTTGGGTTGAAATGTGAAGTCCAAGTAAAATATAATACAATTTTTTTCGATGCAGCAGGCATAATATTTAGATTAGATTAATAAAACCCACGACAGTTTTTTTTTTCTTTATTTCATTAGAAAATATAATCATTAGGATCCGAGTTTACTTGACACAGAATTTGCAGAACTCCACCTATTTACAGCACCCATTGTATTCATTCTTTTTGACCTTTCCCAGGTATTCACAATCCTTAGCATTATCTCCTCTTATGCGAACTCTTATTTCGTCTTTTTAAAACCATAGAAACATGATAATCTGTGTTTCTGGGGTCCTCCATTCCTTCGCGAATGATTTCTTTAAGTAAATGTCACTACTGGATTTATTCAAATTATTTCGATTTTCCAAACATTTGTTGTAATAATTACCGTTACTAGCTAGCAGATGTCGAAAATCTTACAGACTCATGTATGTTAATAATACTTACTTATAAATATGTGAATAAATCTAACAAACATATATCTAACTACACTAACATCAGCTTCCTCAACCACTACGGTCTTACATTCCCTAAAGTTGTGTTCGGTTTTTTCTCTCAAATCCTGAAGTACCAGGGTATGATCTTAATCACTCGAAATTATCAAGCTATAAAAATAACTATCTTTAAAGTCTTAATCTCTGTTTTCAGTTCCATATCACTTTTTTTTATCGACTCCCGTTATTTACTTTTTATTTTTATTTATAAATATTAATTTAGTTGTGGTGTATTACCCCAAGTAAATTTTAAACAATTAATACGAGGGAATATAATAAAAAATCTATCTGTCCCAGCCAGGGCAATTAACTGTTTAAAATTTATGTGGGATAACACTCCCAACTAAATTAATATTATAAATGAAAAGAAAAGCTAAATAACGGGAGTAAATAAATAGCTAGATAATGTCAGCTCCTTCGAGTATAAGACGATATATTCGTCTTTCTCGTGGGTTAGGCTCTTGCTAGTGTGTTGGGAATTTAATAAGTCATCTGGCTCGTCCCGGTGGTGCAATGGAAGCATACCGGCCCGGAAAGCAGGAGATCCAGGTTCGATTCCTGACAGGGACAGATAGATTTTTTTTATTCTATTCCTCGCATTACTTGTTTATTATTTTCTGTTTATATAACTACAAGCTCCTCTGATGCCCACTAGAGCACGTGGTCGGAACACTCACCAACAAACCTTTTCTCAAAAATGCCTAACGGGATGTCAACATTGTACAATTCTCTTTTCCCTTCTTCATGTGCATTTCATCAAAATCTTTCAGAGCTACTCAAGACCCTCCATCTTCATTCTGACATCTACTCTGCATGTACTTGATGATCTGTCTTAGAGGGATAAGCCCGTTATTGCATCTGGGTCAGTGATTCTGAAGCATTCTCTCAGTGATACTACGATTATCTACTAAGGTTCTTTCACACAAATAGAGTAATCCAAGGTGAGACTTAGACCACTGTCGTTTAGAGAAAATTACTTAATATGTTATGTGTGTTATGTTTCTAGCGTTGAAACATAATACTTGTGACTGTAAGGAGTACGGCAGGTCCGTCACTCAAGGACCGAAACCATTTAGACCTTTTGCCAAAAATAGCATCACTTTGATGAGGATTCCAAGCGCCTATCTGAAAGGATTAAAATTTGAATTGTATGAATTTCGGTCGTTTCAGTTGAAGACTAAATTGATAGCCTCTACACCCAAAGTTTTCGGAGTTAATATTTAGCAATTTTATATTACAAGCATTACCAGAAGCAGTCATGCGAAATGAGGTGATGTCTGCTGTGAATTATTATTATTTGGATTTTCGATTATAAACTTATTCCAATTAACGAATTAAAGACAAAAAAAAAATTATCCAAGGAAAAAGAAGCTGCCTTCATTAAAATTTAAGTAATTTTAAATATTTATCTTTAATATAAATGCCTGTTAACACAGACTGATATTTACCCCAATTGTAAAAGGGTTATGAAAATAAAAAAAAAACAAAAAATGCATCAGAATAATTAACAAAATTTTTATTTAAGTTCTATTGACTTAGCCATATTGAACTTTCAAAATCCCTATTGACAATACAAAGTCAAAAGTACTTTGATTTAAAAAGTAATTCCTGTAATATTTATTAACATATTATGTCCTCATTGTTTGAGCGCCACCATTTTGAGTTGTTAACATGGAGAATAGTGCTGTAGTTCATCAAAGATGGGTTTCAGAGAAGGAACACGAAACAATAGAACTCTCAGAGGTCTAGACAATGGAGCTAGGAGAGATGTCTGCTGCCAGATAGGATATCTTCTTGATTTATTTACAATTTTTCGCAGGTCTTAACCTAATGAGAAATGTGTTATCTTAGATCTGAATTTTTTCCTCCTATCAAAAAAAAAAAAAAAAAAAAAAAAAGATAATTGGTATAGAAATGATTGGTTAAAAATATTTATAATAATGAATATGATATTTTTCTTAATTAAACTATTCAACCATTGACAATGAGAATATATAAATTTACATATTATAATATAAGCAGTTAACTACAAAATTAAGGTTAACTTAAAATACATAAATTCAAACTCCTGACACTTTACATCATTTAGCATGCATAATTTGTAAATTGAATTTGTTTGTATTAGGGTTGATTGTCGAAGCGAATTGATCTGTATAGTTGATCTGTTAGTCCTATCTAAATAAAGGTCAGTTTATTTTCTTCTAAAAGTATAAGCATAATCTATCAGAATTCTACACGATATACAGCACTTTACAAAATATTGCCAAATTAGTAGAAAAATATTGATATAAATATAGATAGCGCATGAGCTATTGTTGAAATAACCTAGTGGGGGAAAACACAAATTTTTGTTATTATATTATTGAATGGTTATAGAACTTATATTATTTTACTTCCTAAACTTCGGTTCTTTGTTATGACTGTCGCCCTAAAGTATATTATACTTACACATTCTGATTTGTATATTAACTAAAACGAAGCTGGAAGTGGACGCGGAAAAGCTCTTCGGTCTCTAGTCCTACATTTCTACAAATTTTCAGACTGGATAGACCATTGAGAGATAGGCAAGAAGTAAATCAGGGTCCGTGAAAAGTACTTAAGCAGATTTCCATCGTTTTATTTTACGGTGGAAGATGGAAATAGATGGGAGGAAAAGATCATTTTGATCTTACGAAGAAAGTGAGTAACAGGGAGGATCGATAAGGCTGGTCTTGACTGCCAAACGGGATGCATGGTGGAAGATGGAAATAGATAGGAGCAAAAGATCATTTTGATCTTACAAAGAAAGTGAGTAACAGGGAGGATCGCTAAGGCTGGTCTAGACTGCCAGACGGGAAGCATGGTGGAAGATGGAAATAGATGGGAGGAAAAGATCATTTTGATCTTACGAAGAAAGTGAGTAACAGGGAGGATCGCTAATGCTGGTCTAGACTACGAAACGGGAAGAATGGTGGAAGATGGAAATAGATGGGAGGAAAAGATCATTTTGATCTTACGAAGAAAGTGAGTAACAGGGAGGATCGCTAATGCTGGTCTAGACTACAAAACGGGAAGAATGGTGGAAGATGGAAATAGATGGGAGGAAAAGATCATTTTGATCTTACGAAGAAAGTGAGTAACAGGGAGGACCTCTAATGCTGGTCTAGACTACGAAACGGGAAGAATGGTGGAAGATGGAAATAGATGGGAGGAAAAGATCATTTTGATCTTACGAAGAAAGTGAGTAACAGGGAGTATCGCTAATGCTGGTCTAGACTACGAAACGGGAAGAATGGTGGAAGATGGAAATAGATGGGAGGAAAAGATCATTTTGATCTTACGAAGAAAGTGAGTAACAGGGAGGATCGCTAAGGCTGGTCTAGACTACGAAACGGGAAGAATGGTGGAAGACGGAAATAGATGGGAGGAAAAGATCATTTTGATCTTACGAAGAAAGTGAGTAACAGGGAGGATCGCTAAGGCTGGTCTAGACTATCAAACGGGATGCATGGTGGAAGATGGAAATAGATGGGAGCAAAAGATCATTTTGATCTTACGAAGAAAGTGAGTAACAGGGAGGATCGCTAAGGCTGGTTCTAGACTACCAAACGGGAAGCATGGTTGAAGCGCTCTACAAACAATACTTAAATTCTTAAATATCTTTTATCATATGCATCTTTATCATTAAAATTACATTATTAAAATTATGTAGTACATTTAAAATGAAAAATTAAATTTTCACCTACTTCCAACTTACACATTATTTGAAATTTTCCATAACACTACTAGCCGTTTTATTCATTTGAATACTACTCAAATGCGAGTTTAGTGTAGTTGAGTAACAAACTGTAAAAAACACACCAACTCACACAAATAATATATATATATATATAAACCTGCTAATGCAGAAAATTTTGTGATTTAACTTTGTAGTTCCGAAATTACATAAAAAGAAACTAATAAAATATTACAATATCAAGCTTTCGTGTCTTCAGAACAGTAGGTGAAATACTTATTAAATTTGTAGAAGATTGGTAACTACTATCCAAATTTTATTAAAATTCGTTGGGAATTTTGAATTTAAGGTGGGCAAGAATGTGTGAGGGTCGACGATGACAACAGCGACTGATATATTTGTCATGTGTGTGCTGATATAGAGTTTGTCAACAATAAAAATGTCATCTTTTTCTTTAATTATTGTCTCTTTGCTCTCGTCCTGACCCCGGGATCCTCGGCGCTCACACAAAAACGTAATGCTGATTAAATCTACGAATTTTAGGAAATTCAATGACATGTGGCCATCATCAGAAAAGGAACTTGATGGTTATTTTTACCAAACTAAGTGAGAATTATTTTTCATTAATATTATATTTCTGAAAATTCCAAATGATTTACATAAATGAAATCTCTCGGTAATAAACTTATGATACTGTACCAAAGACGTTATGTAAAAAGTTCTGTACCTATCAGATTAATCATATTTTTATTAAATGCTTGGGACAAAACAATGCCCCATCTTTTGTATATAATTCCTAAAACTGTTCTAAAAGTTTCAAAATAAATCCTCACTAAAATGAAATTCACATAATTTGATTTGGCGCAGGGTTACCTTCAAAATTAAGTACCTAAACTTAAGTAAATGCTAAAATCGAATTGTGAACAAGTTCAGGCATAAAAACAGCGTAAAATATCTGACATTGGACAAAATACGTAAGAAAAAAACGAATTCAACGATTCTTCTTCGAGCATTTGTCGCTTAGGGCGATGGCTTGCCAGTAAAATGTGCTGTAGACTTCTTCAAAAGCTAATAGGCCTCGACGAAGTAGGAAATGGTTCTATTTGCCAGCGAGGCGCTATTGTCTAAGTCACGGATGTTATTTTTCAAGATGTGACGTCATGTCTCCTGGCCTTACGTGAGGACTCATTAATTAACTCAAATGAAGACGTGACTCCAAATCTTTGTTTTTTATTCCAATGAAGCCATCTTCGAGAGTAATTGGAAATCAAATCCGATTTCCTTGTAGTCTGGTGATGTTATCTTTCCCAATGTATGTGCCTACATAGTCAGATGTCCAGTCCTTTCATGCATTGTTCAAGCGAATCCTAAGCCATATTTGAAATCATTACATTATATTTGATGTAATCTTTTCTATTTTAAAATGGTGTCTTATCTATTCAGATTAGTCTTCAATTATTAAGTGTTGAGAGAAAGGAAAAGAAAGAGAGAGGTGGGAGAGAGAGTGAGGGGGCGAGGGAGCATACAAATTTAAAATTAGCTGAGATCAATCTCTTAGGTTTCATTAGATTCGAACAAATATTTTGGTATGTTTTTTAAAAGTGGATTAAAGAGACTTATTTTGGATCTCATTAGTAAAATTTATATTCCAGAGTAGACAGGCAGTGACATTTAACACTAGTGATTTTACGCACGCAGTTAATTGACGTCATTCCAAGCGGTTTTCTATGCACATGACAATTAGGTCAATACTAGTCTATACATAAATATGAGGAACTCTGTGTGTTCCACCTGTATCTATAATTTTAGTAGGCTTTTGGTAAAGTGAACACCCGTTCACTAAAATCTTTAGTGGCTGATATCAGTGAAGAATTTCTTGATGTCTTGGTGAATCAATATTAGGCAGAAATTAATCATTAAGGGATACTAATAGATGGTAAATTATGTACCTATGCTGTTAAATGATGGCCGAACTAAATAATAATATTATCGTCCTTTTTACTGTTATTTCGAAATTAACTGAATTTTAACGGTAGAACATTTTATTATTATCATTATTATAATGAAAAAACGCATATGAAAAATTATATTTAAGAATGAAAATATTTTGTGTTGAGTGCTTCCCCTATTCATTCGTTTGGAAGTCTAGAACCAGCCTTAGCGATCCTCCCTAACCTCTACTCACGTTGCCTGTAAGATCAAAATAATCTTTTACTCCCACCTATTACTATATTCTGGTCTGATAACTTGTTAATTCTCATCCTTGTTAACAATAAGTGTCAGACCCACCACGTCAGCATCTGTAGGCTCGGCATCATTCTGACTTCCGTCTGCGAATGACATTCCATATGCTGTGGGAATCACACACTTTGGCCTGTGAGAGCATCTCAGAAAAGTGATTGGCCCATCTTATGGGGACATAGCCATAGGTGAGACAATTGCCCTGTTCATCATTGCAAGATGACACTCTAGGCTTGATCGATGCCTTGCTCTTATTTACTAACCGTAAGAACCGCCTGCTGTTGTATATATTTCCTGGTGCTATCCTCTTGTGCTCACATGCCCTTCATCCTGTGATGGGTCCTCTTTATTCCCCTGTATATTTGGTTGATGGACCGCCTGTGAAACATTCTTTTATAGGCCTCATTATTGCTATTCGTAGATTAAAAGAACTCATCGTTAAACCACGGGGCCTTGGATGTTCCCTCAGTGAATCCCAATGCTTCTTCAGTGGCAGCTGTCAATGCTGACCAGAACCTTTCTACTGGCTGTCAATACAGCTTCTTAGTTCATTAGACAGCTTCTTATCAAGCTTGTCCTGGGAGGCTAAGCATTAGTTGGGATCATTGAGCATTTTTACTGCTCCACATGATCAGTGGAATGTTCATTGCTCTTTATGTGCGTTTGTTGCTCCACCGTGAAATCGGTATCTAAGATGCTAACGTAATAATTGGAATCTATGTTTGTGCCTTTATGTATCTGTAAATTTATTCAGATAGATCAGTTTCTGGCACTAACTAGCTGGTAGTTTGAGTGCTAGCCGTATGTTGCTCTATCTATGTTCAATTCTGCTTCCAGGTTAACTCAAACCAGAGAAGCAAGCTGCTGTTATTTCATAATATTTACTATTTATAATTTTTATGAAACAGTGTAAGATCCGCCTGAGTTAGGTTTGGCCACATTTATGAAGAACACTAGCTATACACAAAAAATCGCCTTGATCAATTCCTGAAATCCATAATCATAATTTTTGATTAGAATGCTTCTCTCTGGGCACCTTAAAGTCCTTGTCTTTATAAAAACATTCTATTCCTTGGACATATATTATTTATATACAAATGGAGAGTTTTTGATCGTAGAGAATTTATTAGTAGAAAATTGGTTTGGGTTGGGTCAAGGTTAATAAAAAAAAATACAATTTAAAAAAGGTTTTATAACTTACTGTATAGGTTTTATAACTTTAAGATTTTATAACTTACTTTATAGTAAGTTTGAAAAAGAAATAGGCAAATTACCTTGCAGTCCTGACAAGACCACTAGATAGGTAAAGGCTTCAAGAACCCTCCTTCCTTGAAAATTGTGTGGAAAAATATTTACTCTGTATTTTGGAGTTGGTCTTCGTTATCGTAGTCTTGTTTGTTAACATTCTCTTTCAATGATTTATATTTCTTTCCGAAAAAAGAAATAAATATATCATGCGGAATGAAATCATGTTCTTCATTGTAGGTTCAATTGAAACAATGAAAATAAGATTCTCTGAAAAAAAAAAATAATAATAAAAATAAATAAAAGCTATCTAGGTCAGAGAAGAGGAAAGGTTTTTTTTAAATTAAATAATTATTTGGTTCTTAAATTCTGTAAGTTTACATTTTGTATTTGTTCACAATGTTGTTCAATGGCTGTGTGTGGCATTGTCACGAGGGAGAGAATGGCCAGTGCCACAACTCCGAGAAGAAAAGTTAAAAAGACATTTCAGTAAATCTAAAAAAAGTGAAGTTTTGACTCATACACAAGCTGGTGGCCACAAAAATGCTCGCCAAAAATACTTCCTTTTGCATAATGAAATAATGGTAAAATCTGAATACCCTAGAAACGTTGTAGATTAAAACTGAAAAACACCATTTTGTTGGGAATATTTGTAAATGTACAGCTGAGGAGAGAAAACCGTGGAAGAAGCCGCTTTAAGGAGTAATTGTAAGTTAGCTGCCATTGTAACCTCATTGTGAGGTTACAGTGAGATTTGTGGTCAGGCAACTGCCTCACGACTTTGGGCACTTCACGACTCATACAATAAAACTTAAATCTTTTTAAGCTAAATATTCATTAATGACGGAGAATTTGACCAACTATTCTTTCATTTATAATCTCTAGGAAAAAATATTATTATTTTAAATTATTTTAAAATATAGAACGGTTTTAAGTTTAAGTATTAAATTTGAAGTAAAAATCTAGATAATGAACAACTAAAAAATATCTTAAAATTATAACAGCTATATAATTCGAACATATTTCAATAAAATGAAAACAAGTTAATGCTTATGGGAAAGCCATAAATATATTTTTTTTCAGTTTTGAATCAGGTAAGCTATAAATTAATATATCATATTATAAGCTCCTAATCCTACACCCCTTAAAATGATGGTAATTNAATAATATGATAATATATAGTATTTAATATTGATGATTATTAAATACTAAATATTATCATAGTATGCAGTATTTAATAATAATATTAGTGATAGTATTGATTCCGAAAAATGAATTAGTTGAAAAATTAGTTTGGAACTTAAATTAAATTGAATAATAATAATTTATTTTAATGTATTGTATTATTTTTTTAATATTGCTTAAATAAATCCCAATTATGTTTGTATTTTATATATTATATACACGTAGGTTCTTAATGTTGGATTATTTTTCCAATTTATTACGATTTAAATAACGTTTTTAGCTTATATATATTTTCATCTAACTGTTGTGTCCATACATTTTATAGAATATTTCCTATCAGTTTATTAAAATTATTAACAGGACTAATAATTGAGAAAAGCCAGTTTAGAATGCACACGCCAACTAACAATTATAAAGATTGTGAAGATTGGTATGGTTAAGGCATTTTTTTTTTTTTTTTAATATTTGATTTATATTCTTACCAAGATTATAAGAAGAAGATGAAGTTAATAATGAGAGAAGAGAATAATAACACATTAAATACATATTGTTTTCGTTGTGGTATTTAATCCCACGTAAATTTTAAACAATAAATGAAAGGGAATAGAATAATAAATCTATCTATCTCAGCCAGGGCTCGAACCTGGATGTCCTGCTATCTTGGCAATCGCGTTGTCTATTTTCGCCGATACTAACCAGATAACTTATTAAATTCTTCTCACTCGTATCGGGAGTCTTTTTATTCTATTCCGTTGCATTTATTGTGTAGAACACATTAAAGTTTCTTATTTTTTAAAATTTTTTCATGCAATAGTTATATCTAATTTAATTTATACTACAACTACATTATATTATACTTTTCAAAATAATTAATTTGCTTTTTGTATATCTAGGTTGCCAGAGTGTGCAGGAAGTTATGTCTCAGCAACACCTGGATTACCTCTATTCAGTTAGTAAGAGGAATACTCTATCTTCTGGAGGCTTGTTGTACTATTGACCACCGCGTTCCACAAGATTCCAGACCTCTATTGAAGGTGGTGTTGGCAGCTGTACGTAAGGCTCAGTCGGTAAACCTTTTCGTAGTTACTCGAGTACCCCCATGAAGTGCTTGTCTAGACTGTACTGTGCAGAAATCAGAGACGCCTACTCAGGTCTCAAGCGGACTACAAGTCTCATAGAATGATCGGTCATCTGTTTCCGATACACTTATATTTTCGGAAGAATAAACAAGAAGAACACTGGTTCCACCTTTATATAAGTTACCATTTTGTAAAGAAATTTAATTTTTGGAAGAATAATGACGGTACTATAACTTGGTATATACACCTCTAATTTTCTAGATTAAGTGTATGATTAATTCTTATAATTGCCGGTTAAAGGACTTACAAAGCTCCTTCATAAGAAATCCGTCTCTCAGGAGCTGCGTGAACTAAGCAGATTTTCCATGTTTCATCATAAGAGAGCATAAGTAAGACTAAATAACTCATTTGCTCTAAGAAATAGGAGAGAGTAAAAGTCTGCTCTGGAATTATGAGAAGAAAAGAGTAGGAGATTTACTCAATCTTTGTTGTTGTATTCTTAATTTTCTACCTTAATAAGCTTAAAAACTAAATGTTAAAAAATATAATTTTACACCTATAATATTTGATAAACTCCATTTTAACAAGAAAATATGTAGATTATTGCTTTAAGAGGAATACATCACTCAGTCCTTCATCGGCCTCAGGCTAAAAATATATACATTCAACCGTTTGCAATAGTGAGGCTAAATTTCTAATTCTGTTTTTATATTTTAAAAATAAGACCCCATCTATTATAAAATGTTTTTCTTAATATTTGTTTTTCCTTAAAATGTTATAGAATATAAGTACATCTAAGGTTGAAGTTCGATCAGAAAGGAGTTAAGGAAAAAAAGTTTGTAAGTTGTAAGAAAAAATTTACAACACGTGAAGAGTATGAGGATATCCATACATGCCACGTCTGTCTATGGTGTATTTATGGTGGAATGTTGGTGCAGGAGTGGAGGAGGACAAACCGGGAGCTATATCCCATCTGCGCTTGACCAGAAGTCGAAGACGTTCATCTGACTTAGTTGACTAAGATTGGTTGGCCATATCCAAAGACAGAAGCTCATTTTTAATAATTATTATTGTTGGCGACTTTCACATCTGCCACAATTTAGTTGAATTAAATTAAAATAGATTTAAGTATATTTATAATTGAATTGTGTAAGTTGTGTTGCCCCATCTCACACCTCTCTCTCACACCTGTCTCTCTCTCTCTTCGCGTGCGTACTCGTCGCTGGCTGAGGAGTGGCTGCTTAGACCCCTGTTAATCCCGCCACTGGACTCTTGCCCCCCTGGGCCTCTGCCTGCCTGTCGCCAGTCCTCGCTAGACCACCTAGCCCACTGCATTGCGCTGGCAGCCTTCACTTTATGGGACACTCCAAGTAGCTTCCAGGAAAGCCTGAGATGCCCACAGATTCCAATAGGACTGCCGCAGTGTGAGGAGGATCTCCCAGCACCCATCTTCATTTTGGGACTCGTAGCCGCTCTCTTCAGACCGATAAGTACCCTTGGTGCACATTATTTGAGAGAGGGGCAATTTTCTGGAGACTTTATTAAGTCCCAGATTGATTATTATGCTGCATAATTTTGTATTATACTTAAATCTTTAACTTTCATATTCCTTATTTTTATAATTCCTTTCAAGGCCTTTAAAACATTATTTTTTATTTATTAATAATTGGGAAGAAATTATTCAGACCAATTTTCTTGTATTACCAAAAAAGTAATACTTATATTAGTAATATAGCAGTAGGATAATATAACTAATTGTATTATTAATTGGAAAACATTTCTTTTTTTTTACTATTGTCATTATACTGTGTTAGAAATTAATATTATTCATTATCGTGTGAGAATAGTCGGGGTTTCGGCCAGGAAGAAAAAAACATACACCACAATTTGGAGTAATATTATTATTTATGCCAACGTTTCGGCTTAGCTAGTAAGCCATCATCATGGCAATGGTGTTGGGTGGAGAAATCTCCCCAGGGCGGTGTATGTTTTTTTCTTCCTGGCCGAAACCCCGACTATTCTCACACGATATTCGAGACGGCCAACTAATCATCAACCATTATTCATTATCATTATTATTCATTATTATTCAATATTATTCATTATTATTCAGAAAATATTATTTTATTTTTTGTTTGTTGGTATTCAAAGGAACTACTTAAGGAGATCATTTTTTCTCTTATGTTTATATTAATAAATTTATTTTATTTATCGCTCTAATAATGCTGGCTGATATTTCCCACTTCTCCTATGGTATACAGTCCCCATATTTATCGCCCTAATAATGCTGGCTGATATTTCCCACTTCTCCTATGGTATACAGTCCCCATATTATTAACAATTATCCTCCGAAGAAATCTTCCGTAGTAGACTTTGAGGTCCACTCATCCAAACTGCTAGAAGAGCGTGTCATATATCTACCTCGTTGTGTAGACCTCTCAGACTCTAGCAATATGTAGATTTTATACTAAAAAAATATGACAAATTTATAGGTTTCCTTAGTTAAAATTATGGAGTAAAAAATAAATCTTTAACCTGAATTTTTGTCATTGAATGCTTGAGTATACAGTATGAGCACTTTACTTTGAAATATTTAAAATTTCGCGATAGCTTCAAAGACACATCTTACTTTTTATGTTGTGCTATGAATAAGACACAGAATTAAAAATTTTAAAAATGGTTTGCCTAAACTACTGATTAGTTAAGTTCTGGCACTGAAGATAAAAATGTCATGCATTGCGTATAATATTCTCATTCTCATTATATTTCAGTACAGACACTAGAGATATAAAATAAATATATATGTTCAAAAGGAGAGTTTGTTGACCGTAGATGTTATTCTAAGATAATTTTAGTTGGGGTTCGGTCAAGGTAGATCCAAAAAACACAAATTTAAAAAATTTATTTTTTAATAAAGGATTATCTGTCAACGTTTCGGCTTACATTGTAAGCCATCTTCAGGGCTATCATGAAGATGAGAGAGGACGTCCTGTCCATAAGTTCACATTTCCATCAGCCCTAAGTTCTTTTGGATCTACCTTGTCCGAACCCCAACTAAAATCATCTTAGAATAAATATATATGTATTCCTCAACTAGTTAGCACCTAGATCCACCCTGGTTGATCCCACGGGGTAATGGTGGAAGGCTGGCTGAGCCGTCATCTTTTTGGTGGGATGTACCTAACAGGACATACGTCTATTCAAGTTAATTCTCCTTTTGGAGGGGACATTATTATGTTTGAAGAGAGTTCAATTCCCCTGCTGTTCTCACGTAAACAATTGACTCTGCTATTTTGACATAAGTACAATGATGATTGGATGTTTTCATTGTCTCTAGCTCCATCTTCAACATCCCCAGCGACTGTCAGGGCCCTGGAAAAACTGTAGGATGTTTCTCTCTCATCAGGATTCTACAGGCAATCTGGAGGCTGAATCTTCGCCGACACTTGCAAGTCATTACAAGGCATCAGAAAAACCATTTCATTAGAGCCAAGTGCTATTGAACGAGGTGTCATTGTCACACAGCCCTTTGTTCTTCCTCTATATATCGAGACCTTACGGTTGAAAAAAAAAAAGGAAAATAAAATAAAAAATAGTACTTCAATTTTATTTTCTGATGTTTGATCCGGTACACGAGTCCATGAACAAAAGTGATGTTAAAAAACGTGGTGAGGACGTTCATTGAGCGATTGATTATTTGATAATGCTAGTTCTAATTAGTGGGCGGTGGAAGACAAAGAAGAACAAACACCGAAAGAGTATTATTTGATGGATTAGCAGAATGTAAACGAAGGCGAAATCTTTCGTGACGTTAATTTGCCAAATTGTTTTTTTTTCATCACCTGTAAGCTGCCCCTCCCGCCTACAAAATTCTTTTCAAGGGGGCTCAAGGTTTCTCCAACATTATTGAATATCTACTAGTAAATGAGTATCGGATTCCCCAAAGTTTCATTAGACCCATCCTTAGATATACCCATCCTAAATATACCCACCCTTAGATATCTATGGTGATCTTGGATATTGAACGATAATAACATTTTCGGCTATGGCAACTTTGATGTCATTAGACCCATCCTTAGATATACCCATCCTAAATATACCAACCCTTAGATATCTATGGTGATCTTGGATATTGAACGATAATAACATTTTCGGCTATGGCAGCTTTGATGTCATTAGACCCATCCTTAGATATACCCATCCTAAATATACCCACCCTTAGATATCTATGGTGATATTGGATATTCAACGATAATAACAATTAGTCTATGACAACTTTGATGTCATTAGACACACCCTTAGATATACCCATCCTTAGATATACCCATCCTAAATATACCCACCCTTAGACATCTATGGTGATCTTAGATATTCAACGATAATAACATTTTAGGCTATGGCAACTTTGATGTCATTAGACCCATCCTTAGATATATCCATCCTAAATATACCCACCCTTAGATATCTATGGTGATCTTGGATATTGAACGGTAATAACATTTTCGGCTATGGTAACTTTGATGTCATTAAACCCATCCTTAGATATACCCGGAATAGTGGTGTAGCCAGTGATCAGTATACACCTGTATATAGCGCTCCGTCTTTCCAACTATAACATACGAGTTGTGGGAAGAACTGAGATCTCAAACTCTACATACATTTGTAGTGAAGTGTCAGTGACATGTGAGTGCAGTTTCAGCTCGAATCGTCGCGAGGATCACATCTAAACAGTGAGTAAAGCGAACTATNATTCAACGATAATAACATTTTCGGCTATGGCAACTTTGATGTCATTAGACCCATCCTTAGATATACCCATCCTAAATATACCCACCCTTAGATATCTATGGTGATCTTGGATATTGAACGATAACAAAATTTTCGGCTATGGCAACTTTGATTTCATTAGACCCATCCTTAGATATACCCATCCTAAATATACCCATCCTTAGACATCTATGGTGATCTTAGATATTCAACGATAATAACATTTTAGGATGTGACAAATTTGATGTCATCAGACCCTGCCTCATCTAGTTTTCAATTCCAACCACGCTTTGTTTTTTAAAATCTGCGGAATTTCATTAAGAAAAACTGAGATGTATGGAATGTAAAGTGTTGTATAGCCACACACACACATACTACACACACAGACAGTGTCTATCATTTTTGGTACCTAGTTGGTAGTTTTGGAAAAAAATATTTTAAAAAATGTGTTACTTGCGAGGAAATCAGGTGCCATGTTTGAGACGGTGTTATTAGTTTTCTGGTATTTCACGCTTTTTAATAGCTCTGTTAAATATTTTAAAATTAATTCTGGAATTTTTTATTTTTAAACATTATGATAATATGGTTTTTATATTTGTTGATGATTCAAATTATTTATTTGTGTATTACCAATAATAACAGTACAATTCCAATGATTTACAAGTTGATTTATTGAGGATTTTAAAGTTAATATTAAAAATTAGTTTTGGTCACAGTCATGTGACGAATCCTCCGAAGTTATCAAGTAAAAGATTATATAATATTTAATCTATCTTTAATTACTAAATATTCCATTTTTTGTCATGTATTAATAAAGGCTTTAATATTGTAACTAACTTCTGAATCTAATATTATTTTTAGGACTTTAATAATTAAATCAATTGAATAAGCGATACTTTACCAATTATCTAATCTCTAACTATTTATTCAACTATCCAAAAGAAGTGAAAATAAGAGGGATAAAATTATACAGTAAGGAGGAATAACCATTAATAAAGACAAACAGTAAAATAAAATTATAATGTAAATTAATCTATATAACGTTATCTACTGTAATTGCTTTTCGAGAATTTAAGCATTTTAACTTTTCTTTTTCTTTGAAAGCTTCAAATTTAATTGATAAAACTTTTTCTTTTCATTTAATAATTATATAAAAACGTAAATATAATTATAT
>KZ807238.1:558517-569560 GCA_000696205.2 Oncopeltus fasciatus
AAATGCACCGGCCCGGATAGCAGGGGATCCAGGTTCGTGTCCTGGCTGGGACAGTTAGATTTTTTATTCTGTTCCCTTGCACTAAAAATTATCTAAATTTACGTGGGATTAAAGACCACAAAATAAATAATATTTATGAAACTTATATTCTAAGGTGTTTACAGGAATGTGGTTATTTATTTATTTTTTACATTTTAGGAGGGTGAGGGGCCCTCATTGTTACAAACTTACGTACTAACTTATATACTAACAATATTTACATTATATACATATTTACAAAAAAAATCAATAATTTATATGTTACATGTAACGCATGGGGTTACAATTTGTGATGTAGGGCTGTGTTAGCCTCCCTTGCAACCACTTAGGGTCATTGGAGGGAGGGCTGTCTACAGGTTGCCACCTCATTTTAAACACCCATGGCTCAGGATAAGCTATTATTTATAAATAAAAGATTGACCTGGGCGGGATTTGACCGCTGCGTCAGGTTTGCGAGACCCGTACGGATCCTCTGAGCTAGCCTGGTCCTATACACCCCTTTAATTTCTGGATTTTCATCAATGCGACTAAAATTAAATACAAACCTGTCCAGGAGCATTAAGGAACCATATGAAAATAACAATAATAATAAAGACATTATTTTTAAATGTTTAATATTAAGAGATTAATAAACATTAATATTGCAGGTCTATGGGATACATATCCAAGGTTAGTTTTCCTTTCAGCTCGATAATTTTTTTAGACTAGAAGGAAACGGGAAATGATGTTTTTCATGGTGGTCATTTGCATTTAAAGGTAGCGGGGAAATCCCAAGTCTTTTGAATAAGAAGCCAATATCCGGATAAGTGCATCGAAACTGAAGAATAATCAAATAGCATCGGTCAACTAACTCGACATTAATAATCCAAGGACTAGTTATATCCCTGAGAGTCATTTTGCATTAATCAGATAGTACTCCCTCTGTGCTGTAGCTAGTCTTGGATTGAAATATCAACTCCTAACTGTACCGATGCAAAGATGAACAGTTACAATGCAAATCCGGCAGATAATCCATTCCTATTTTTATACTGATTATTATTTGTTTAATAGATTTCCCACGGATAAGAGGGGTTTTTTTTTTGTATATTGACATCATTTTTTAAAAGCAACATATGTTACACCCCTTCTCCGTTTTGAAGCATAATTCGGAGAAAAAACATGAATGTCACATTTTATTATATGTTGTAGGAATCCATGATATTCGCTTGACTTACCAGCCAAAATTTGAATTCTGCTATTAATTAATAAATTATAAATACGACTTTATAATTATTTACCGTTTCTTCTTCCGGGTTGTACCATGTCAAATCGTTCTTTTTTGCCGGGCTTTCGCACATCATGTGATGGCTTCTTCAGGGCTGAATAGAGAATGAAGAAGCCATCACATGATATGCGAAAGCTCGACAACGATCAATAACTTGACACGGTCCAACCCGGAAGAAGAAACGGTAAATACATCTGACGACCGTCGAAGCCTACGTGAACATACATAATTATTGATTAAATGATAAAATAAAGCAGAATCCAACCACCTATTTATCCATGGCATATACAGGATAGGGAATTAGAACTTTGCTCACTCCTTAACACCTCTAAAAATTAAAAAATAAAATAAAATGAATAAATAACATAGCTATAGAGGAAAGATAGTCATTTTTGAAATTCAGCATTGTATTTTATGCACCAGATAGCGGTGTTGAGGCTCTTGGGAATAAATCTTCAAGGCGTCATCCACTGAAAAGTCATCATCAGAGGATTTATAGTTCATCAGCTCGCTGCAATCACCCGAGAGGAAGTGAAGCCACGGAGAGAAGGACTTGGAAGAGAGGCGTTGCCGAACATAAGTCCATTTTATTTCCTCTCAAACCGGTCTATCCTCGCTAGAGTCCAACCTTTCTCTACTGTATATTTTGAGTGGCTTTTTCTAACGGTACAGTATCTGACGAGGAGCCAACGGTCGGAGTCTGTCTCTCTCCATCCGAGGGACTTTATTGCGCTGAATATAGATGGGCTGATCGCGATCTGTTCCTGAAAACATCTGGAGAGACGAATTGTCTGCCACACAGTTGCTGCGCTAACGAAGCAGATTCCTTGAAACTCGATTTCTCGATCTCCTTGGGGTTGGGTGCCGTGTGGCTGAACTTTAACACTCTAGATTATACAATTAATCTAACTCAAGCAAATACTGGTTAACTTCATAAACCATTAATAAAATATTTGCAGACATGACCTATATATATATATATATAGTGAATTAATGAGGCATTACAAAAGTCTCATTACAAACACATTAACTTCGTAATTTCTAAGTCATTACATTTATGAAATGTAGTAAAGAAGTCATCTACTCAACATTTAATCAGTAAAAAATCCTCTCAATTCGTTTTTTGTAAAAAGAATAAGCAATTCAACTCTTTAACTATAGTCACCTCAATCAATCAATCAATTTATTTATAAAATAATACTTACGTTTTATTGGTTGGCTGCATATTCGAATTAGCTCCTTGGGAACTGTTAAATGCACTTGTTGGTAATCCATTTCCATAAGCAAACTGAAAAAAATATTTACATGATTAATTAGTCATGCATTTATAAATTTTAAGATGGATAGTAGATTTAGTAGTCTAGATAGCAGACTGGACTGGACATCCATCCTGCATAGGTTCAGCATTAATTAGCNCGACACAACAAACGCACACGCTTTGCTTTCAGCAGGCACACAAACAATGTCCTCCCGGCGCTTTTCACCAGCCAATTGTTTTTCCTCCTCTGATGCAAATAGGAACATTATTTCTAACATTTTTCACAGCCCTCCAAATAAATAAATAATTTTTAAAAAATACAGAAAAATAAGAAAGAACTTAGCGTGTACTTAACTTGATGGAGAAGCTGCCCAATGGGAGAACTCTTTAATCTCTATTTACAATACATAGGTTGTTTTTTTGTTGTTTTTTTCTCTTCATATTATTTCTTTTTTATGAAGTGTTGGCAATGAGAAGGTCACGGGGCCATTTCCTATTCAGGCGACGTGGTGGATTATCAGGATGGGTAATACTGGATAGAGTTTGGGCTAAAGGATTGGGATGCATGTAAAGGCCAGAGTAGAATTTATTAAAACCGGTTTGTAATGATGTCCTTAACTAAAGGGATTTTGAGTTCATTGTGGAGTAAGGAGTTTGCGACGTAATAGGGTGCATCAACTATGATTCTTAGGATTTTGGATTGAAAGGACTGTATTATTTGGATGTTGGACTGTTTGGCAGTTGTCCACGGTTTGACTCCATAAGTCCAGATAGGTCTCAGTAACCTCTTATGAATGGTAAGTTTGTTGGTCACAGTTAAGGTTGACTTGCGGCTTAGTAGCTTGTAGAGTTGTCCAAGTCTCCTATATAGTTCCTGTCTTTTGATTTTATGCACATGATAAATCTTTTTTTTTGTTATAATTATTTTTTATCATTACATTCTGTTAATAAAACATTTTGAAAAATTAAAGGCACACATATACAAAAATGAAATATATGTTTAAAATGTCATTTTGGAGGGAGTGTATAAGGTATCAGACTAGTAGTATATTAGAATGTGTAGTGGTGTCCGCACTATACAGGATGAAAAAGATGGGTCCAAGTTTACTGCCTTGTGGAAAGCCCACTTTCACAGGGTGTTGGTTGGATTATCATAGGCAAAGGGGCATTGAGAAGTAAATAAAACATAGGAGTAAACTTAGTCAACAATGGAATGGGAAATATTTTATATTGGAACAAAGATAGTTTGAAAAATTCAGAACAAATAACTGTTCTTGTAAAAAAAAGTTATTAGTATAATAGGTAGCCATTTATAATAGTTATTCTTTATACAGTTTGCTGCATGATTGTAAAAATTGTTAAGGGTTCTTGTTAGCTTCTGAGTAACTCTGATTCTTTTTAAAGAGTTTTTTTTAGAGAATGCTAAAGATTGATTTTATACCAGTGCAGAAAACTCAAAAGAAACTTGGTTCCAATCATATCCTTGTGGTATTGGAATGAAAAAGAAATCATAATAGTTACGCAACATAATTGCTAAATTCAAATTCTTTGGCTGGACTCGATTATTGATGAAGAAATATTCAATTCCTCGCAGATACCTCTCCATGAAGAACTTCCAAAATGTTAACAGCTTGACAGAAAGTTGTCCTAGAAACCTCACATAACTGAGAAAACTGAGTTCACATTTACTTAGTAACCATTCAAACTATGTGAAACATAAATCAACTTTACACTAATTATTTAAAAAAACATATTTTGGGTTATGCTTCTCCTAAAAGTGGGGTTGACTAAAAGAACAAATATAGGCATTAACAGAGAATTTAATTTTCAGATCTGAAATACTACAATTACTTTCTTTCATACTTGTACTTCTTTAGAGTAAACGATCACATAATATATGCTATACTCTTTAGAAGCTATAACGGAAAAGGTGATCCTTTTGTACGTCTAATTTCAACAACAAACTTCCTGGAAAGAGCTCCAAGGAGGCTGAAATGAGCCTAGATAAGAATTCTCCTCAATTCAGATGAGCTCAAATCATTTATTTTTAGACAAAATGCCATTCAAAGTTGTAACGCCCTTATACCTATCAAGGTTATCAAAGGTCATGAAACCTATTAAGGTGTATCCTATGAGTTCAGGAATGAATAACAGTCCCGCAACAGAACATATAGGCCCAGGAAATACATGTTCAGGATATATTTATTCCCGACCCACGGCACACTGTCAGTGTACCATTCTGGCCCCTTGATATTTATTTCCATTCAATGAAGAATTGTCCTCAATTAGGGATGGGTGTTCGTTAGAAGTACACCTGGAATCTGTGAGTCATTAGAATCAGAAGCAAAGAAAAAAAAAAAAAAAAACTGTACACTGTAAGCATTAACACTGGGATGTTTGGCTGTAGAGTCCAGTACCTTCTTCAACAGACCACTATGCACCCGACACAAACTGTTTAAAAAAAAAAAAAGAATGTGTCCTAGCCTAATTTGTCGATTTACTGATACTGACAACTTCACCTGAATAGGGGGATATCCGAAAACAAGAAATTATCAATTTAACTAAGTTGAATACAGACAGTGACAGTGAACACACTTATTCGGCCACGAGGATGGATCATTTCCGAAAGCGCTTGCCAACAGAAGATGGTTTGCAGAAACTAATGAAGACGGATAATAGAAGGTATGATAGTTCTATTTTCATTCATTTCTATAACCCTTAAGATTATTTACAAGAAATTATATTTATCAATAAATATTAATGTTAATTGTGGTTTATAATCCCTCGTAAATTTTAAAAAATTAATGCGAGGGAATAGAATAAAAAATCTATCTGTCGCAGCCAGGACTCGAACCAAGATCTCCTGCTTTCCGGGCACGAATGTTTCCATTACACCACCAGGACGAACTAGATAACTTATTAAATTCCCAACACACTAGCGAGAGCCTAATACACGAGAAAGGCGAGAACTTCGTCTTGTACTCGAAGGAGCTGACAATGTCTGGCTATTTGTCGACTCTCGTTATTTACTTTTTTAATTTTTCTTTATAAATATTAATTTGGTTGTGGTTTATTATCCCACGTAAATTGAAAACAATTAATGAGAGGGAATAGAATAAAAAATCTATCTGTCCCAGCCAGGAATCGAACCTGGATCTCCTGCTATCCGGGCCGGTGTACTTTCCAGTTATACTACNAAATAATATTTATAAAGAAAAATTAAAAAAGTAAATAGGTAGATAATGTCAGCTCCTTCGAGCATAAGACGATGTATTCTTCTTTCACGTGGGTTAGGCTCTCGCTAGTGTGTTGGGAATTTAATAAGTTATCTTGCTCGTCCTGATGGTGGAATTAATAGCCTACCGGTCCGGCAAGCAAAAGTTCCAGGTTCGAGTCCTGGCTGGGACAGATAGATTTTTTATTCTATTCCCTCTCATTAATTATATGTATCAATTAGTTTCATCAAAATGAAATTCTATAAAATAATGTAGTCATTTCCCAATATACACCATCCCACAATCCCATACAATCCCACAAAAAATTTATCAATTTTTTCGACAAGCGTACACCCGAGGAGGAGTTTCGGGCGGGTTACGACCAGGTTCAAAGGTGCCGGGACTATTCAAGAGCGGAACCCACAAATTGGGCTATTAGCGTCACTTTAATTGTCCGGCCCCAGCGAGCTCGCTCTGCCTTCGGAAACAATAGGTCGCACATTAGAGAGCCGTCAGGGTAACGAGGAGCCTTCGCTACGATTCAGCGGCAAACAAAACAATCCGTCGGTAAGACCTTCCGTGCGCGTTACGTAAATATGCCGGGTGACGCTACCCCCACCCTCGACACAACAAACGCACACGCTTTGCTTTCAGCAGGCACACAAACAATGTCCTCCCGGCGCTTTTCACCAGCCAATTGTTTTTCCTCCTCTGATGCAAATAGGAACATTATTTCTAACATTTTTCACAGCCCTCCATTTCTGCAAATTGTGTTTTTTTAAATATATATAAATGGGTACATATTTTAGCTGATTGTTGTTCAAACAATATTCAAGAGTACACATTTGTCTATGTCTCAAGCTTTAGAATAAAAATTAACATCTATATATCAATTGATTTGTTTCTACAATCTCCATTGTCTCTTTCTCTTTAGGAAACTCAAACATGTACATATAAAATCTAGATAATGATTCTTGTATTTAAATGCAGCTATGGAAGAGAATGGTTACGAAATGAAAATGTTAAAAAATTACAAGTTACTTATGTTGTGACTTCAAAAAGGAATAAAATATTTACTATTTGACTGTATTGACTAACTCTTCGAACATATCTGAGAAATATTGAGCTATCCTGAACATATCAATTAAGTTATTCTCAATTAAGTTTAGTAGACTTGAGTCGTAACATGCTTAGTGATGGTTGACCGAATCTCCCAATTAATTATGTCCCAATTTGAATATATACAAACATATATAAAATAACTACGAAACCAAAAAATGATAAATATTTATTTGGTTGTGGTTATTGGGATAATATCCCACGTAAATGTTAAACAATTAATGAGAGGGAATAGAATAAAAATAGCTATCTGTCCCAGCCAGGAATCGAACCTGGATCTCCTGCCTGCCGGGTCGGTCATACCGGCCCAGTTAGCAGGAGATCCAGGTTCGAGTACTAGCTGGGACAGATAGATTTTTTTATTCTATTCCCTCTCATTAATTGTCCAAAAAATGATTTTTTTTTTCATTACTTTGTTTTTTTTAAAACCTCCTAATGCAATACACTATCAGGATTGCGATTTAAAATGTGACTGAAGGCTTTGATTGAGCAATATATGAGTTAACATTTATCTCTTTCGTTTATTCCGATATTTCAAGCAACCCTCCCCCCCTTCACCCCACCCCTCGGCTGTTTCGATTTTGCCAGAAAATCTGAGAGCTCATTATCAGATCTAAAGTTGTTTATATTTCGCAATCCCTTGTGATTCTGTTTTTCTGCTGTGAATTTGTTTTAAGAGTTTACAAAAATAAGGTAGGGGCACCAGGCTAGCTCAGGGGATCCGTACGGGTCTCGCAATCCTGGTGCTGCGGGTTCAAATCCCGCCCAGGTCAATCTTTTATTTATAATATAGAAGCTTGTCCTGAGCCATGGGTGTTTAGAATGGGGTGGCAACCTGTAGATAGCCCCTCCCTCCAATGACCCTTAGTGGTTACAAGGGAGGCTAACCCAGCAAAAAAAAAAAAAAAAAAAAAAAAAAAAAAAAAAAAGGTATAATTTTGCGGACCCAAAAGACAACAAAAGGTGAATCTTCAGCACTTGCTGTAAAGATATTGCGCTTGTTTAAAAAGTCCATGTTGAAAATCTTTAAATAACTATCTAGGAATTCATTTTGTGCGCATATTCAGTTTATGGAAGCAGTCATTTATTTTACATATTTTTACTTTTTTATTACATTATACTTACAGCGAGTGGAGTACTCTGGTAGCCATCGAAAAGCTCCGAATACTGAGGATGAGGCTATGACCTCGAAAGCGGTCTAATACGTTCTTAATTGCAGGGCAATAACAGTGGGGGTTTTCGCACGTCTAAATATATTTTTAAATTACTTTCAAGCATTAGCTACAACATAATATCCTATAAAGTAATGACTTTCTGTTTTCAGTAGACCATTCATGTCTGATTCGTCACAAACCATTTGTTTTATCCCATTTTTTTGAGAACCATTCAACTTGTCATAAAATGTAATTCGACGATTTATAATTGTTCAAACTTTTTTCTATAAGACATAAAATGTTTGATATTAGAAAAAAAGAATTTTAAAATAATTTAAGAATATTCTGAGAATTTATATTATTGTTATTAATTGAAGACCATGCAAATGTTGCTTTTCGATAAAAGTGTGCTATAGAAGTAAGCGTTGGGTCCCATTCACAGCTATAATTAGAGGTGTGATTTGCCCATTGGATGGACCTTGGAACATAAAGTACTTTGCTGATAAGTACTTATGTCAATGTGAGTGATAACAAATTATCAGGGTTTTCTGAACACCTGAAGAAATTTCTAGACAGATATTACAAAGTTTAGACACCGGCTATCTGACGAGCTGTCAATGACTCATGAGGAACAAGGACCAAGATTTGAGAGGTAGCTATTTTATTTGGTAAAATTAATAAATCTTTATTTATTAAAGTTTAATTAACATCCTGCAATTTGTTTGAGAGAGATATAAATAAAAAAAAACGTATAAAATAATAGATATATAATAAATCAAATAAACATCGCTTAGCAGGCAAAAAGAGCCCATTGACTCCACTCCTGATAATTTGAGGCAGTTAGGCCCAGGAAGTCACGAGGCCATCACCGGAGAGGTATGTGAGGATTGGAGTCCGACGATAGGGGTTGGGCATGTGGATTAGGACGAAATTGGACTTTACTATGGAAGAGCGTGAAGCTCAGACAACATGAGCAATTTCTGCCTTGAGGGACTCACAAATCAGGAGACAAAATTTAAATTGATCTATTACGCCCATGCATAAGTTTGCCGATAATATTAAGGTTTAAATTAAAGAATCAAGCTACTATGTTCCATCTACTTTAAAATATTAAAAAAACATTTAAAATTATTGCTACGTACAATTGGGAATAGGAATTAAGTTAATGCAATATTGAAAAAATTTCCATCACGTTAGGGAAGCTTAAAAACATAGGTTTTCCATGATTTGTAGAAAGTCTATGAGTAGCTTACATTTTTATATTAAATGTTGAAGCTGAGGCAATAAGGGTATAAGTAAAAAAATTGATAAGCTGAGTATAAATTATGATGTGTCAAGGATGCCTTTTTCATAAAAATGTCGCATAAATCTTAGGAAATTTCTTTTTGCACAGCTTAGTGTCTATAAATGTCTGCCAAAAAGTTATAATAACGCAGATATTAATGCTTTTTTAATTCAACCATCTTCTGTATACACTTTACCTTATACCAACAGTCACTTAAATGCCGAATTAAATTTTTATAATTTCTAAATTGGCGGCTTGAAAAAAAAATGTTAAAACACGGATTATCGGACTAATTCGTGTGGTTGTTAACCAGAAACTTAAAGTCCAATTAATAAAAAAAAGAAAGAAGAACAATGACACGCACACACACACACACACACACACACACACACACACACACACACACACACACGCACGCACACACACACACATCAATAAAGAAACAACACAGATTCGTTTCCTTTGTTTTGGTTTACCATAACCCAAAGTCTCTAATTTAATGGTCTCGAAGGCACAATTAGTTGTTTTCCATAATGAAAATGGGATGTCCCATTGATATGCGAAAGGAAAGTGAATTACTGAGTTAATTTTCAGCAAAATCAAATCAATAGGAGTGTGAAATCCTGTAGAGAATAAAAAAAAGAAGGTTTTTAATAGAGCAGAGGTAATAATTAGTTTACGAGCCATGAAACTCAATACATCGAGTTTATTGATATAATAAATACGTATTTTAGGAGTTACATGTTTTGATTTATTTTTAATTAGTTTTATATAAAAATAATGTTTTATATTGTTAAAGAATAGGGAAGCATGTCACGGGAGAAGCAGACCTGTACGGGATGGGGCGAATTGAAGTATGCCATCTCCTTCTTTGCTACAGAAGAATAAAATAGGGTTACAAAGAAATAACTATTAGATTTTTCTAGGCCTTCCTCGCCCTTTCTACGAAGTTATAAAAGCAACTCGCCAGTGGCCCTCCAGTCAGTGTTAAGTTTCCGTGTCAGATCCGGTGTTTCAGAGCGTCGGTCTAATCGCGTAGTCTTTGCAGTACCGATAACAGTTATATGTTAAGTGGCAGAAAATTTAACGGGTTGTTTTAAGGCCTCTTTGTAAATAAGCATATTTAATTTATTTGTATGTATCTTTTAATTAGCTGTAAGTCATTTATCTCTTCGACTTATTTATTTATTGCTTAGTAAGGGCTGAAGGTTCGATTATTAGCTGTAAATAGTAGGTGTACTTATTTGTTATAATAAATTAAAATTTAATTATTGACCTATAGCCCATAACAATATTTTCAGGTTCGTTGTAATTTTCAACAGGCTTGTTCTCTTCTATTTGCTGCAGCTGCTAATAGGTGAAATCCAAATTACATGAAAATGATTAATACACTAAACCCTCTTGAGTAAAAAATTAATTAGAAAGATAAGGAGAGATGTCATTCAGATCAAGGTTTCTTATCCATTTAAGTGTGGAAATTTCTATAATTACAAATGAAAGAAAATAACATGGATTTAGGAAAAATCCATCAATCAACCAATATGAGAGGGTTGTGTTATATAATGCTAACAGGTACAGAAATATCACCACTCAGTCGATATTTGCATTCACTTGAAAAATAGTGGCTATTCCCGTCGATGAGGTGTACAATAAAATTTAATACGAGTGGTAAATGAGATTGTTTAGTCAACTTTATATATATATATATA
>KZ807238.1:579998-595763 GCA_000696205.2 Oncopeltus fasciatus
GGAGGTAGGTTTGGATGCTATCCAGCACGACTGTTGAATAGCAGAGGTGAAGGATTGTACAGCATCGTCAAGGTCTTGCGGGGATTTTAAAGAAATTCTGAGGTCTATAGCGCCTTCAAGGTGGGATTTGAACCTATCCCAATCAACTTGGCCATTAACCAGTGACGGAGGAGTCGGTTTTGGGATGGGTTGTAGTGACATGGTCAGGAGTACGGGACTGTGATCAGAAGAAAGGTCGTTGAGTGTGCTGGTAAAGGATTGGAGTGGATGTAGGCTTTTGCACACAAAAAAGTCAATGAGATCTGGTACTCGATTACCATCTGCAGGCCAGTAAGTGGGGGTATTAGGAGAGAGGGTTGTGAGAAGCCTGGAGGAAAGGGAAGCGTTCAGCCTTTATAGTTAATGACGTTTATTGGCATATGTTGATGGACATTTTGCGATCTACAGAGGCTTAAGATCCTTGTTTCTTCCGCACTGATAGTTCTCAACGATAACAATGTTAACATGTTTAAGTTCATTCTGAGTATGGCGTACTTTTCACACCAGAGTTAAGGTCGTTCTTACGGCCAAGACTATCAGTAACCAAGACTTAAATCTATTTCTTGAAATACCCTTGTTTGGACGGAATTGTCAGTATCCGTCCCCATCACCCACCCACCACTCCATAAGCTAATATTCTACATCTTCACTCGATTCTAACTTGCTTGTTCAATATCATGTAAGTGATTGTACTAGCGTTAGCCTTGCAGTATTCTGTGAAAATTTGACTCTTTGTTTTGTTTTAAGCAGATTACTTATACTTTAAATATAGAAATATTTAAAATTCAAGTAATTATTTTAATAAATCCTTTAACCATGATTTAAATATAGCTTTGACTTATTTTTTCTTTTATTATTCTACTTAAAGGATTAAATGGTAACGGACTCTTTTTTCATTTTTAACATATTTATATGATAGTAATAGTCGTAGTGACTTTCCTAAGTGCCTTAAGCCGAAAATAATAATAATCTGTTATTATTCTGTGTATATTTGCTTCAAGATCAGCCAGTATTTGCAAGAATGTGGACTAGTAAGAATAATATGGATTGATCTACATGGATTCTGGAGAATTATTTGTAGCAGACAAATAATGATCTGTTTAGGGGGTTCTAAAGAATCCCAACAGTGTTAATCAGGATATGGGCTCATTATTTCTGTAATAGTAGTGTGATCCTGACTGGTACAGTGCCAGCAGAAGTATCATTACTAGTAGCAGTGGTGTAGTTGGAAACTGCAGTAGTATTATTGAGTGCAGGGACTCTACGGTGACTGTACTAGCAGTTAATATTTAGTCTTTAAGCTGATGAGGAATCACTATTTTGTGTTAAAATGTAGACTCGATGAGAATATCTGTTACATAAGTGACTGCAGTAGCTACTTATATTGTCTATAAGAGCTGTGATAAAACGCAGTGTAATTGGGAGTGTTGTATACTGCACTAATGCATGTTGCGGCTCGATCAAAAGATATTCTCACAATAATAATATATAAAATCATATATAATAATATGTAAGTATGAGTAGCAGCGACAAAGATAGTGGTTGACAGTCACAGTGTAGTGATTAGTAGCCGTGACTGTTAGCAGCGACATTAATACAGCTTGTGTTTAGTTCTCTAACGTCTGAGTTTCCCAGTATTAGAAAGTATGTGAGCTAGACATTCAGATTTCTACACACTAAGTATTGGCTGTAAGCCAAGGGAGTTTTTCCCTACATTGTTACATACACCTGAGATTCCCTATTCAAAACGTCTGTTTGACTCTTAGCAAGTAACTGTTTTAGCCAGTCCAGAGATATGCCGGCTTAGTAAGACCGGACTAAGAAAGTCACTGTATTGAATTCCTAAAGGATTATCCAAATAAAATAATCAGACATCATTTAACCTGATAATATTGTATTTAGAATTAGAATTATTATATCTGAATGAAAAATAAGGGAAGCAGAATTTTATGTACTTTCCAGTTTGTATGAAATGTAATACTGCTTATTGAACAAATATCGAATTCGTTAACAAAAATTTGAAGTACGATAAATTAAATAGTATATATATATATATATATATATATATATATATAGAAGGCTTGTTATCCATATATAACAAACAAGAATATTCTAATTAATCAACAAATTAATGTCTATCTCCAACTCCCATTTTTGACTTCTCTACAGATAGGACTTGAGATTGTTACCTCACGCAGATCTATTTAGGAATATACTACACAATCGTTCAAGTAGAGTTTCTTCTTTCCTCAAGAGAATGGGCTCATTGAAAGGGTTAGTGTTAATTGCCNTAATAATTTGGTATGTTCAAAAGGAGAGTTTTTTGACCGTAGATATTATTATTAGATGATTTTGGTTGGGGTTCGGTCAAGGTAGATACAAAAAAAAAAAGTTTATTAAAAAAAAAAAATTATCTGCCAACGTTTCGGCTTACATTGTAAGCCTTCTTCAGGGCTGCCTATCATGAAGGCGTGAGAGGACGTCTTCTCCCTAAGTTCAGATTTCAATGATTATTCCATGTCAGTCATGGAAATGTTAACTTAGGGACAGGACGTCCTCTCTCGTTTTCATGATAGGCAGCCCTGAAGATGGCTTACAATGTAAGCCGAAACTTTGGCAGATAATCTTTAAAAAAACACACTTTTTTTAATTTGTATTTTTTTTTTGGTCTACCTTGATCGAACTTCAACTATAATCATCTAATAATAATTTGGTACTTGTTTGTTTTACCGTCAGCTGATACCAGCGCTCAGGTGTCTTTTTTCTTAACTAATCTCGTTTTCATTTTAATGCATATTCTCTCATATCTTCTATTCTCCGTCTTCATTGGTTTCAGCAAACCATCTCCCGTTGGCGAGCGCTTTCGGACACTGTCCATCTTCCGGCCGAATACATACGTTCACTGTCACGGTCCGTGACAGTGAACGTATGTATTCAGCCAGAAGATGGACAGTGTCCGAAAGCGCTCGCCAACGGGAGATGGTTTGCAGAAACCAATGAAGACGGAGAATAGAAGGTATGGAGTAAATAAGTTTAGGATGAGAGGGAAAGGATTAAAGAGAGAAATTTTGCAATGAAGTGCATTGAAGCAAGGCTATCTGACCATATCATATATCCTACACTATCCTAAGGCTAATGATGAACAGTGAAGGTATTCCTCAAATATACCTGTCTCTAAGTTATTTCNATGAAATGCAATGTCTTTTTGAAATTCAATGTACGCATCATAACTTAATACGTTCGAAATAGTTGAAGTAATTGACACCTTGAGAGCTGATGTCAACTGACGGGAAAACAGACGAAAACCAAAATTTGTATTTGGATACTACTTTAAGGAGACGTACACAAAAGTACACAAAAAATATGAGATTACTATAATTTTATTACTTTTTTTTTGTCATTATATAGAAAGCACTTTATTTTTGTAAAATGTTCACCTTGCGACGAAAAGGTTGTATTTAGTAATTATCTTCGAGAAAAGTGGTTAATAAAAGAAAAAGAAGGAGAAGGTGAAACCACGTGAGGGGAATTGCAGAGCGCGGGAACTGGAAATTATCCTGTAACGAGCGTGAGGGTTGTTATTGTCTGTGCGCGATTGAATTACCTCTGCCAAATGACTTGAGTTCATTAGAGTGAATGCACTAGGGGAAGGCGCTGATGACGTCTGGTCGGGGATTCCATGTGTTATGTTGGAGGAACATCTAAGTGCTGATCAAGTCCCGATGGTATCCAGTTGCAAAACGAGTCCTATTCCTGAGAGTCTTCCATTGTCTCTTGTACAGTAAATTTTCAAGGAGCTAGCCACATTTCCCTTAGCCAATTTGTAAATATTAAATTCAATATCGATAACATTATGGAGGAGAGTATGAATGAGTTTTAAATAAAAACATATTTTTGATCTAAAACATTTTTATTTTGGTTAATCTTTAAGCCTTAATTTCAGGCCATCATCAGATTAACTGAAATCATTGGATGATGAAGGGAGAGGGCGATCACTATGTGAGCTAGATTCTGACTAAAATAATGTTTTCTCTAGTACATGTGTCTCTCTCCATTCATTATGCCTGTTACCCTAAAGACCTGAAATTCAGGCTGGTAGTTTGCCCAAAAGTATAAATTGTTTGGTTCACAGGTGATTTACTTGAAATTAATTGCCCACATCCCGACAATTTACTTCACAATGTTTTACTTTTATTTACCTTTCTTTTTAAATTCCTTTAATGCATTTTGGTTTTTTGGCTCATTATTTCTCTTTTGATATAGAGATATTTAATTTTTTATTATTAATTAATTGAGTGAATCATACGATTGTAACAGACTCGAATTTCGGAGCACCAGAACTCTTCGGGTCTCGCAATCCTGCCGCTGCGGGTTCTTATCCCACCCTGGGCAAGTTCTTATCAATAAATAAAAGCTTGTCCTCAGCCATGGATGTTTAGAATAGAATGGCAACCTGTAGAAACCTCTCTCTATGATATAATTGGTTAAAGGGAGGTTAACGCTTTTAAAAACTCGAGTTTTATTTATGAATTTGAAGCCTATTAGATTAATTCTTCACATAGAGGTTACAATATAATGCAATATAAATAAATAAATCATTTGTATATAAATATGTATTAATTTTTTTTTTTTGGCTCTCAGATCTTGAAGATCTTAAGTTGCTTGAGTTAGCTTTTTCCACCTTCGTCTATCTTGGGCAACAGCTTTCCAATTTCATCCATCGAACTTCTTCGTAGAGTCTATCTCGTTCTTGGCCTTTCTCTGTGCAGAGTCCTACTACAGTCTCGTTCATTGTCAATGTCTTGAACAGGATCTAGGTTAAGTTCTTCTTGCCTTTATTCATACCAATCGTTACCTGTCTGTCTTCACATTGCGCACAGTCGACCGCTTACTTTCTTGTAATAGTTCTTTGTCTTTGTTTCCTCACAGTCTTTCGTCTCAAAGGTTTTAAGTAAGCTTTTCCACTTCCTACCCACCATCATTCGAAGTACTTCACGCTAAAACCTTACGATGTTGATCTCCGGGGTATTCATTAGGGTCCAGGTTTCATGGCTTATATTATTACAGGATTTACTGTTACAAAAAATGTCTACGCAGGCGCCTTGCCGTCTAGTATAGCCATCTACTAACGTATCACTGAACTCTACCCAGCCCTTTTTCCCCTTTTGTTTTCACCCCTCAGAGCATATTTCAAGATTTTATGTAACTGTTCAAGATATATATTCTAATATTTTTGTTTTTTTAAATTATTTATTATCCGTCTTTACTGGCAGAAAAACATAAACAGTATAAGATGACCCGCTTTCTAGGGCATATGGACCAAAGAAAAAAAAAAAAAAAATTGGCTGCTAGCTTATCTTAGTTCCTAACTGTACCAAAAATAAACAATATTTCTTGATTGATGAATTATAAAATATGATGAAATAAGAAAAATAAATAAATAAAAACACTACAAATTATTATTTTATCCTGCAGACATTTTTATTTAAACTAAAATAAAATCTTCGTATCCACTATTAATTTGAACAAATTAAAATTTGTGGACTATTTAGTATTACACACAATGATGGCTGGATTTTTAATTACAGCTTTTATATTATAATGCATAATTACTATATTTTTTATTTAGTCACTGGACATAACTATAAAAATATTAATAAAAAAATAGAAAAATTAATAAATTAAAAGCGTTAGTTTAGCTGAAACTCGATTGAAAATCTATTATTTTGCATAATGAAGTCCCGAATATATTGATTATAATTTATACTCAACAATTTTCTTTAGAATTGAATCAATCAATAAATATTAATTGAAAAAAAATTGATTTATTTTTAATAATAAAGGGATTAAAAAATTGGTTTAACTTATAAAAATTCGAATTATGTACTTTTATTTCCGACATATTAAAAAAAATTGAGAGTATTTTGATAATAATTTATAATAAACTTCATTGGAATTAATTTTAAATTATATATGGTTGTTTAATTTAAACTCAACCCCTTAAGTTCAATATAAATGTATCAGATGATAGATATTGTTGTAAGATGGAAGTGGAGAGGGGGTAAGTGTGACTGATGGTATATGCGATAGCTATCTCTTTGGCCTCTGCTTAGGAGTCCTTTGTTCCATCGGAGCCGATCTCTGAGCAGATCTAGGAGGATGCCCGCTTCCTGCTTCCTGGGGGATTGCGGTCCTGGGAAGGACGTGCGCAGACCGCAGCCTGCCAGAATATGGGACTCTTCCGCCTCCACATGGTCCAGGCTGAACCCTGGAATCCCTCCAGCTCTGCGATGTAGCTCCCAACAGATCAATAAGTGCCAATGAAGAAACATGAAGCCGAATGGCCCAGTTAAGAGCTCCTTGGAGGATATGGGAGACTTCTACAAGATTCCTCCTGTTTATTTCAGCACATTCATCTCGAGGAAATCAAACGGCGCATTAAGAAGAAGCGTATTCTAAATTTAAATTGTAAGCGTTTAAATTATTGTCTCTATCCTCTAAATATAAAGAGAAACCTAACACACAAAGAATATTATAATTATTAGATGATTTTAGTTGGGCTTCGGTCAAGGTAGATCCAAAAAATACAAATTTAAAAAAAAGTGTATTTTTTAAAAGATACACTTTTTTAATATTCGTATTTTTTTGGATCTACCTTGACCGAATTCCAACTAAAATCATCTAATAATTATATCTATGGCCANTATTTTAAATATCTATTTTATACCCATAAGATATATGTGAAAATGTTTCTTCCAAGTAGGCTAAATAACTTAATCAATTTGAAAAATATATCTTATATTTGGGTACTTTGACCGAATTCCAACTAAAATCATCTAATAATTATATGTATGCTCAAAAAACTATTATTTTAAAGAATATTATATTATTATAAATGCAAGGGAATAGAATAAAATAATGTAACTACCTCAGCCGGGACTCGAAACCGGATCTCCTGTTTGCCAGGCTGGCATGCTACCAATTACACCAACGAGGCTCACAAATTGGTAGCATGCCAGCCCGGGAAGCAGGAGATCCGGGTTCGAGTGCCGGCTGAGGTAGTAACATTATTTTATTCTTTTCACTTGCATTTATTGAATAAAATTAATGTTGAATTAAATACCACAACAAATATTTAAAAAAGGAATATTATTTTTTCGCGAATAGTAGTCGTTTTTCGTCATGAATAAGAGAAATATGAGTATCTTAGTTTTTTGTGTTCTATTATGTGCTTTATTTATAGTCATGGCGATGTCAGTTTAATTAGAGGAATGATAACAATATATACCAAGTGCTTATGGGTCAAGTGGTGGTGATGTGTTCGCCTGTTTATGTACAAAATGATTCTTGTTGTGCGCGTGAAAATTAGCTTTTGAGTGGCGTATCCATAAACAGACTTTGCTTATGACGTATTTGTCTTCATTTAAACGCCTTTTGTAAACGAATTCTGCATTTTAGTGACAAGAAAGTATGCGATCGCCTCAGCCAATACAAATACCCATCGTTTAGTGCTTGTTTTATCAAATTTGCTCCAATATATATATATAAAATGATAAAAATACATCTCCTTAGACAGAAAAAGTTTCTTTTAAAAATATTTGTATCCGACTTCTGAACAACGAATTCCAATCCAAGACTATAAAAACCATTATTGAAAAAATGCACATTCTTTAAAATAAATACAGAATTTTTTATTTTTGCCTTATTTTAGAACTCATTTGGGTGGTTTTAAATACTGAAATTGAGCGAGAGTTGGAAAGGGATGAAAAGAAGACCAAATTTTTAAAGTAAAGTCATTATTATTATGGTAATAAAAATAATTTATATAACAAATTAGCAAAAACGAAAATTATATATAATTATGTGCTGTAAATATTATAAGTGGAAAACCAACTTCTATATTTATAAAACTGTGGTTGAGTTGGTTTATTGCTGAAATCGAGAAAAAAAGAATGTAATAATAAGCAATATGTAACCTTTATTTACATATTACATTCTTTTAATAATAAATACTAGCATTTAGTAATTAGATAACAATGTATAATAGAAAAAAAATGACATTAATGAAAGTTACATGAGAAGAGGAGGTGATCAGTGTCGCCACTCTCAAATTATTTACAGACTATGTCTCCAGGAGGTCGCGGGGCCATCTTCGTTTGAGTCGACGGGGAGGGTTGTAGGGGTTGGAGTTGGATGACAAGGTCTGTGCTAGTGGGTTAGGGTGGAATGGCAGTTTACTGTGGAAAATGCTGAAGCGGGAAGAAATTAGACCCTGAACATAAGGAATATTAAGATCGTGATGAAGAGAGGAATTGGATACGTAATAGGGGGCATTTGCGATTATTCTCAGGGTTTTGGATTGAAAGGACTGAATTCTTTGGAAGTTGGAAGGCTTGGCGGCACCCCAGATTTCTACTCCGCAAGTCCAGATTGGTCGTAATAAGGTTTTATAGAGCGTCAGTTTGTTGTTAATCGTAAGATTGGAGTTCTTATTCATGAGTCTGTATAGAAGCCCATATCGTCGATTGAATTCTTGTCTTTTAATTTTAGTGTGTTCGCCCCATGTAAATCGTGAGTCAATATGAAACCCAAGGTAACGAACGGAATTTGAATGTGATAAAGGAATATTGTTAAATTTCTCAATTTCAGGGAAGTCTTTTTTCCGCAGTTCAAAATTAACTTGAACGAATTTAGCTTCATTGATACCCAATCAATAAAGCAAAATGCGTTCAAGTTAATCACCCAGATAATATCGAAATAATTAATAATATTTTTACTTGATTAATATGAAAATGTATTATATAATTTTCTATAATTTAAGTAGAAACATTTATCTGCGGATTTTGCGGCCCCCAACTCTTCTTCAGGTTTAGGGAAGAACCAGCTTTATTGAAGCAGAATTTAACTTAGATTTTGATTATTTTTTTTAAAAAGAAACTACGGACTCTTTGTTGAAAGGAATTAAAAATAAATAATGCCTATGCAAAGGGACATTAGGTTTTAAATGAACACATAAAAGTTACTTTTATTTCAAACTCAATCATGAATATTATTTTTCTTTTTTCTTTTTTTTTTTTTTTTTTTTTTTTTTTTTTTAGAGAACAGAGGAGTATTTATTTGTGTACATAAACTAATTTTGTAAATACTTTTTATCATTTAAGCATATTAATAATTTTGAGGCCTACAATATGTGTTGGATGCTTTTTGTGTTTATTCCTACACAGTATTCCTTTCATACTATGATTTTTCTTCTTCTGAGATATTGGTATACTGGAGGTTGGCAGCTATGTATGTACCCAAGAACGGGTATCTCGACCCAAGAGAAGCCGAGATAATGCTCCCGAAAGAAGGACATTTGCCTAAGAGAAGAATCTCCAGGACTCCGGCAAATGCTGTTCCCCGTCGATAACTTTCTCTCTTACACAATACAGGAGGATCCTGTTTTTTCAGTAAGTTGAACTACAGGTGAGGCTAGTCCTAGTAACTGGGTGCCTGCACCTTTGAGTAAATACTCCCTGAATCGCTGGGTATCGAGCCCACCTAATCCTCATCACTTCTTATATTTGTTATGTTTCCACTAAGGAGCCACTCTTTTCTATCAAGGTGATATTTTTCTTTAAAATTGAAATAGCTTATTTCATGCTTAATATTATATTTTTGAATTGTTCATGGTCCAACAAAATGCGGTGAATAATTCTGGCAAAATTTCTTCATATTGCTCCAAACGAAGTATTTTGGTATATTACTCGTTCCATTCTATTTACATTTAAATTTAATTTTTCGCAATGGATTAGCAAAGGCTTAACAGCGAAAAGCATTGGAAGCAGTTTAAATTCAGCCAAATATGATAAAATTTTCTTACTATGAGTATTGCTACGGAAATTTGGTTTAAATTTAACTTCTATCAATTGCTTTTAATTGTAATCAATAATTTGATCACGTTAGCACTAATTCAGATTGATCTTTTTTATAGAGATAGCCATAATAATATATGTGTAAAATTACTGTAGATAAATTAAAGAAAAAATAAATTTATTTGCAATCAACATTCGGTTACTTAAATTTTTGTGAACGACAAATTTATGTTTGTTTTTATATTTCTAATCTATTTATATTAAATTTGCTATTAATATTATGGACTGAGACATTTTTAACTTAAATTTAATCACGATTCCTAAAATCCTCCAAATTAATTGGTTCATTGAACACAGATTTAAATAATCATTTTAAGTTGAATAATGAATTGTTTAGCAATTTAAAGATAATAATAGTCGCTATAGTTTTTAATAAAGTACTTATCACTTTTTCTGTCTAACCCAATAATTGCTGATTACTACAGTCATAGTTACTACAGTAAGCATTTCTGACCAAAAAAAATATACCATGTAAAATTTATCCGAGCTACATGAGAAATATCGTCTTGCTTAAATATCAAATAGTTTAATGGGTGTTGATTTCCAATTTAGTTGTATCCCCTAACTTACTGTAGCTTGATTTTTGTAAAATTTACTCAAATTATATAATTATCTGCTAGATGCAATTTATATATAGTTAGTTAAGTTTAATTATGAGTAGCAACAAACCAAATTTTATTTTAATAATATTTAAGGTAATTGATAAGCCCCTAAGAACATTAAATCGAATTTAATCATTAAGCAATTGATTCTGTTTGTCATTTAATTTGGTATATAAATACTATACACTAATGTTTGGTCGGAAAAACAAATAATATGTAGTATTTGGACCTAAAATTGAATTTAGGGTATTTTATTCAATTTCCTAATCTTCCGATTTCACTATGTAGCTCCCAAAACTTTATCAATATTAAATGAGTTTTGAGTTTTACTCGCTCTACATTAAATCATTAAAACTTTTTTGAAGCGTTCAGGTGTAAGCAGACAGGGCAGATTTTGACTTAACGAACTCAATTTTTGTATTGACTCGGATGTAGACATGAACATACCAACCCATAAAAGTAAATCAAGAATTTAATATGAGCTAGTCTTAATCGATTATCAAAATAAATAATAAATAATAAGCTGAGGTTAATATAAATAATTCAGTCCCTATGTTGCTCATCTTTTCCTTTCTTGAATTAAATAAATTATATTTTAGGAACAGGTTCATTTGTTTTATAATTCCTGCAGTTTTATGACCAATCTTGTTCCTTACTAAATATAAAAATTTCAAATGGAACTAATCTTAATTTTTAATCATTACTAATTTTTTGTACAATAATTATAGCAAAATTTTATATATTATGAATTTAAGTATATAGTGTTTTCCAGAACGAAGAGATTAGAAGTGTCGAGGAAAATTCTTCCGCGTCCAAGCTTCATGATATTGCGTCATCAGATCATAAATAAATCAACCAGATAATTCATATGATATCCATGGCAAGTGAAATGGAAAGTGTCATTTTAGATTTTATTAATTACAAGCCAACTAATAATACTTATATAATTATAGATTTTATTGAATTTTATTGAAATTTATTTAAAAGGCTCTAATTTAATTTCTCTGGCTATTTATAGCATTACTCATTTATCTATTTTACTACAATGGTCTCCCTGGGTGTTTGGTTTTTAGTGGGATAGATATTCACTTAAATTATATATTAAGCTCTTTTATTGGTAACATTAAATGGATTTTGTATGTTGCAAACAGTATACAATTCCTCTATACTTGTTTTCATGTTATTCTTTGTAATTTCAATCATTTTGCTGCAGTTAAACTCCACCGCATTTAATGATCTCGTGGGCATTTTTCATGAAAGGAGTAGTTTCTGAAACAAGCTAGGACTTCTTCAGTGGAAGTCAGATCACTGCGAGGGTCCTACAACCCGTTCCTAATATTGCCCGATTCTCAATGGGCTTTTTTTTTTTTTTTTTTTTTTTTTTCTAGTATTCGCTAACCTTTTAACCACGTAGAGTCATGGAGGAATGGGCTATCTACAGGTTGTTATCCCATTCTAAACATCCATGGCTCAGGACAAGCTTGTACTTATAAATAAAAGCTTGTCTTTGGTGGGATTCGAACCCGCAGCGTCAGGATTGCGAGACCCATGGGCTACCCAGGCGCCCCCAAAGTTCTCGTTTCACCAGGAGTGTCCACATTGCTCGGGTTCTGAGCAAGAATTCCTCAAAATGCTCTGCCCACCTATTGATAGTTAGTGTAGTCTCCAGCATTGTACCATTCATGCATTCATGACAGCTCAAATAACCTTTCAGATTTTCCGTACCTCCAACTCTCTTCCACACTAGCTTTATATTTCCAACAACCCAATTTCCTTCCATTTTTTAAAATATATTTTTCCCGATGCCTCTCGTACCTTTTTGCAGCATCCCTTTCTTATCTCTTTCTCATGCTGACGGTAGCTCTCCTTCATTACTCATCAGATTACTCACCACTTCTTCTTTTTCTCGCCTGAAATTTCCTGAGTCTTATGTGTAATAAATCTTTCTTACAACTTTACTTTTCTAAATAGTTTCTTTGTATTTTCCGAGATTTTTTTCTTTTTCTCTGTTGCTGAAGACAGCTATTATAAAGAAGTGATCTCAATCGCAATTAGGTCTTCCATAATCTCTGACGTCAATCATACAGGTGGCATTTCTGAGAGAGAAACGTTTCTACTTGAGGGGCTTTCCAGGTATCGATTGTGCGCTCTTGAGCTGAGAAATATTCCTTATTTATCACATTTAATTAAATATATGCTTCAATTTACGGCGGTAAGGCGGTACCCAATATCCTTTGGTTTATTGTTTTTCGTGTTAATTGTAGCCAAAAAAGAAAGGTCTTTTATCGATATTCAGTTAATTAGTTATTTTAAATATCTATTTTATACCCATAAGATATATGTGAAAATGTTTCTTCCAAGTAGGCTAAATAACTTAATCAATTTGAAAAATATATCTTATAGGCGAGAAGTGGAAATTCAGTTTTAGTAAATAATGTCGTTTAATGTTCATATGTGACGTAAGAGACCATATATGTATACATGTATATATATATATATATATATATATATGGTGTGTGTGTGTAGATATGGACATAATCTAATGGACCATTTATCAAGTCAATAAATGATTCGAACAACGGCTCCATTGTTTGAATTCCTCAGCAATTATATGAATATCGTGGACGAATAATTTATCTCTTCACTTATAAATAAAGCACTCATAAAGTCGTGAAGATGAAATTTGCATTTCAAATACATTTGTGCCCTTCAACAATATTACTTGGACTTAATTCAATCCTTTTATTCTTGGTTCTTGATTTTTTTTTTCTTTGCTTGTTTTAATTATGAATTTATAAGGAAAAGTCTAATGTTGACTTCTCCCTACAATTAACTGCATTTTCTTCTAAATTGCTACATATGCATAGTCTATCTAATGGAGAGTTTTTTTGACCGTAGATATTATTTTAGATGTTTTATGTTGAGGTTCGGTCAAGGTAGACACAAAAATGTATATTTTTTAAAATTTGTATTTTTTTTACTTACATTGACCGAACCACAACAAAAAAATCTAATAATAGTCTATCTTATTTCTATGATTACGTACATATATATTATATATTATATATAAGGGTGTCCCCTTATAGTATTTTACTTATCGTATTTTACTGAGTTTAACACTACAAAAATCTTCATTATCCTTTTATCTGATCTGTTGTGAAAAAAGGAAAAATAAGAGTATAATATATTTTTATTAGGGTTTTTTTAATATTTAATCTAAAATAATAATTTAATAACAATATACAAATCTGTATTTGGATTTCTGTGGTCCAATGCAGAAAAATATAATTAATATAATGATGTGAAATAATTTATAGGGTAAAATAATTAATAACTTCCCTAGAGTAATTTTAAGCATGGTTTCTTTATCTTTTGAGTATCACAAATTTTATAAGCCCACATTTTATTATTTGATATTTTCTTAGCCAGAACATGAGCTTCTGATTTTCGATTTATAAAAAAACAGCCCTTGACAGTTCTCTGAAACATCTAAAGAAAATTATAGTTTTTTTTTTTCGAGATGCTGAATCATGATGCTTATCATGTGTGGTTTGTTTTGATTTTGGATAAATTTAATATTTGATCAGTCGTTTCTTGTAAAATCAAGTAATTAAAAATTTTTGGTCTTTTTTTTTTCCACGGATAACATCTCTGGCTTGGAAGGGATTAATTTGACTTTGAGTAAAGAAGTTCAATTCAGACCATTATAGTTGTGACTTACTTTCAAAAATGTATCCTTTCGAATATCTGGGGCATTTATCTGTTAAGGGGTGTCAAACAATGGTGCGAAGTATATTTATTTCCGCCGGCCTTTTACTTAAGTTGGGAGGGAATAGTTATTAGTTTAAATATATTACCTCAAACTCTATCAATCTCCACACCTATTAATCAAAAATTCTATTCTATATATATGTATGTAAATCATAGTGCCTATATACGTATAAATATTCCTCAAACATTAAAAGAAAGATATAAATACATAAAAGAAGTGGACATAGATGATAAACTTATTCCCAACAATAATTTTTTTAAGTGTGCTGCATTGATTATTAATAATAGTTTTATTTAATTGTATTTTGAATTTTTTTATCAATGATTGTCTGTAAGATGTTATGTGTTTTTTTAAAAGTTTTTAAAGGAAGTTTCCTCATTCAGTTGTTTTGTATCTTTACCAATATTATTTATAACTCTGTTCACAGCTGGATTGAAGGCAATATGCTTATCAAGAAATAACCTAAACAAAAAAAAAATTTTTTTAATGTAACGAATAAATTGCACATTAAAAGCCAAAATTGTCTTGTTTATACAAAGGCCCTCTATTGAAAAAATACATCTACTATAGTCTCATTCTCGAACGCCTGGAAAGAAATATCATTCCCCTGGAATCATACCTCTAAAACCTACTCAATAATCTGTGATGAAAGCTATTATATACTATATGCGTATTTACAAAATAAAAAATATTTATAGTGTATATTAAAATTTAAATGTGTATTGTATAATTCAATAAATTGAATACAATATTTGGGTCTTGTTTAGATTAGGCCCGCCAGTTATTTTATATTGACATTTTATACAGAAATAAAATCACATGTTTAAATATTATTTAATTTAGTATTGTTTGTGTAATTGCGGTTATAAAAGTATTACAAAATGAATGTTTGTGATGTTTACGATTTATGCAAAGAAGAACAACGAGCCAGGATTTTTTTTGAAGAAAGAGGAATTCTAAAAAAAAAAGAGGAAAGACATTGTAAAAAAAGACCACATTATGAAATTTTACGAAGAAAGGAAAAAATATAGGTGCAACAAAAGAGAATGCCGGTATGAATGTGGCATGTATACGGGTACATGGCTATGTGGCAGCAGTTAAGTAAAGCCCTTTTATTCATTTACTCATCGGCACAGGAGTATACAACGTTTAAATTTTGTTCAAAAGAGCACAATATGAGCTCTGCTACAATTGTTGATTGGAAAAATTATTCTACCTAAGGAAAGACATTGTATTAAACTTTGCTAAAGTTTAATTTATTTCTGTATAAAATGTCAATATAAAATAACTGGCGGGCCTAATCTAAACAAGACCCCAATATTTAGTGAAGAATGAATGTTAATTTGTCTTGCGTGAGTTTTATGTATTATTTTTATATTTATATGTGTGTAAGATTATATGTGAGTAAGTGTTTTATATTTATTTTTGTATAACATAT
>KZ807238.1:597191-619709 GCA_000696205.2 Oncopeltus fasciatus
TATATATATATATATATACCTTCCAATTGTCCGTCTTCATTGGTTTCTGCAAACCATCTGTTGGCGAGCGCTTTCGGACATTGTCCATCTTCTGGCCGAATACACGTGTTCACTGTCACTGTCTGTATTCAACTGCGTTTGTATTCTGCGAGTTAGTTGGATGTGTCAGGTAAAGCTGTAACGGTCGCTTTGTCGGCGATCAGGTCTGTCACACGTGCGAGTTATAAGGGTCAGAGTCCATTATTCCAGGTATTGGTTGAGGCAGGGATTAGTCGTAATCTCCTTTATTGAAGTGTTCTAAGTGTTCTGAAAGTTTTTTGTAAATGTGTTTGTGTTTGCTCGTGTCAGCCTATGGATTATGTTGTCTTATGTCTTTTTGCGTTGTTGTTGGTTTTATATATTTTATCGGTGGTGGAAATAACCTTTTAGATTATTTACCTATATATATATATACAATATTTTTTATGATATTATTCGTGGGTGGTAGATAGCACTTTGTGAATTCATTAATGTATAAATGGGTGGTTTTCAGGCTTTCTTAATGTGATATAGCTTGTTGATTTTAAAGTCTAAGTCAAAGAATAATTTCGTTTTTGAGCAGAATCATGCAAATAGTAGTGAGGGATTACTTGAAATGTCAATTGTGAGTAAAAAATGTTTTGTGATTAAGTTATGAAACACAATTTGTTTATTATTGAAATACATATTTTATGAGTTATATAATATATTTAAAAAATAAAATATACACTAATATTTTAGGTTTGATTTTCGATAAAAGGGATGGGAGTTTTACCTGTAAAGTAAATTTTAACTTTACGGCCTAGAAGCTTCAATTAGTTGTTTTCTTATTGAAATTTTGCATATTTAATATTTAATTAAACAAGACTGAGTTTGTTATTATACGATATAGGATTAATAATAGTAAGGGATAACCTGAAATATCGAGTGCCATTACAAAAGACACTTTTACCAGAGCGGGTTTAATATTTAGTTTAGTGCAAGTTCAAATAAATATATTTATATTGATTCGTAATTCCTTTAGCTTAAGTAGCGTGACGTACATTATTCAAAAGTTTTTAACGAGAAATATGTTTTCTGTATGTTCTATGTCACAGCTGCATGAAGACTTTACTCTTCTCAAACAAGCAGGCATTGCAACTAAGTTTCAAATTCAATACGCTTATCAGTATCTTCTGGCTGATTGCTGGAAAAGTTCATGACAAGCCAACTAGAGAGAATTTTTCAATATTTAGTTTAAATTTGCTATTTATCGGAAAAAAGAGGGAAAAAAATAGAAACATCTTTACCGAATACTTTTCATCCACAAAAAATTTGCTGTTATATCGATAATAACATTGATTATTATTATTTTCCAAATAATAATAGTATAAATTAATTATTGATTTAGCACAAATCTCGGAGTTAGATCTAAGTTAGTTAGATATGAGAAGAGAGTACTTGGAGGATTAAGAACTTCATGTTTCGTATCATTAATGTCATTCCTAAAGTATGTTTTTAGGGGCGCCAGGCTAGCTCAGGGATCCGTACAGATCTCGCAATCCTGACGCTGCGGAAGCTTGTCCTGAGCCATGGGTGTTAAGAATGGGGTGGCAACCTGTAGATAGCCCCTCCCTCCAATGACCCTAAGTGGTTGAATAGGAGGCTAACACACCAAAAAAAAAAAAAAGTATTTTTTCATCAAAATTTTATGTTAAAAAACTAAATTTTACATCTAATGCCTTCAAAGCTTTAATGATTAGACCTAAACATGGCAAGGACATTCTAGGGGAAGAGTAACTTGAGAAAGTGTATTTTATAGAAGTTGACGAATTATCTTCATTATTTTGTTGATCAACTTCAATAAATTAATAAAAATGTTGATAGCGGATCTTTTGTTAATTTTCTACAGGATTTTTGTTGATTCTGCCCTTTTATGCATGCTAAGCTCATTTTTGTGAACGTCTTTAATTTAAATTGAATTTAATAATATCACGTCTTAATTTTTGTTTATATTGAATTTTAAAAACTTTTTTTTAATCTAAATTATGAGAATAACTAAATACTTATTTTATGTTTATAAGGAATGTGGGGTATATATGCTTAAGTAATAACTATTTATTTTTGTCTCTCCACATGAATTCAGCATTTCGTTATTATACTTTGTTCTGGTGCTAGGTAAAGCGTCACTTTAATGTCTCGGAAAAACGAATAAAATATTGATTTGCTATGGTGTAAATTCGATGAGATGTGGTGGCCTACTTTAAAAAACTTACAATAGAGCTCTCACCAGTTTAGGATTTTATTTTATTTTTGCATTTAAATATAATTCTTTAAATTTAATTATTATTTATCCGCACATATCATAAAGTTGAGTAGCAAACACTCCTAATCTTACGGATTCGAGACGAAGATCCCTGTTCTCTTTGTCCTTCAGTGAAATTCACTTTGCCATTTTTTTTTCTCCTCTGGGCATAATAACCTAGCTGAAGAGAATTCCTGATCAAAAAGATCTTTAAAGAAAGTAGAGGAACTAATTAGCATTAGTGGAGCGTACATTCCCTGGTGGTTCATTTGTATTCCGCTTGAATCATGCATGCTGGAATGCTGACTCCGTACAAAAGTTGTCAAAAAAATGAGAGAAAAACTTTTTAGAATGACCTGCCAACTTAGATCTAATATAAAACAATAATAATGACAGAACATAGTCCCTTTAAAATTATTGAAATTCTGATAACTAATGAATGGTTTTTTAAATTTAATTTTAGAACTGCTAAAACGGCACTTGTACTGTCTCTGTGGGAAACTAAAAAATCCAGCGAGCGATTTAAATACACATTTTATTTGATTTCCTTCAAGGAAGTCTAGCTGTTGCCATTTGAAAAATACTTCTACTGGTTCAATGGTAGTAATGTTGTTTCAATCATGACTAATCCTTCCTAGGAAAAGCAAATATGGTATGTTCAAGTTATATATATATATANAATTATGGCAGTCAGTGACAGCTATGACAGTCAGTCACAGTGATAATGCACATCCTTATCGGACTAAGAGAGTCCTCAGTGACTTTATTATCAGTGTTAAGAGATCCTCTATAGTTGCAAATATTTATATTTAAGACATATTAATTTAGTTGTAGTGTATTATCCCACGTAAATTTTAAACAATTAATGCGAGGGAATAGAATGTAAAATCTATCTGTCCCAGCCAGGACACGAACCTGGATCTCCTGCTTTCCGAGCCGGTAATATATATATATATATATACGTATATATTAGCCTAACTCTAACGTACACTATTTCATAGTAGCATATAAAAATTTGCTATTTCTTTCTAAAAACCGTCAGATAAGTTATTAATCTAAAAAAAATCCGCCAAAAGAAAGATAATAATATTAATGTATGAAGACCATCTTTAAGTAATTCAAACATCATATATTTGTTGTAAGAGTTAAGCAATAAAGTATTCATTTTTATTTTTAATATGAATATAGGAAAAAAATGTAGTTAAACAGTCATTTAAGAATTACATTTTTTAGCATTTTAAATAAAAACTCTTATTTTGGGAGATATTTTAGGATTTTACTCTGGAGTCTGAATATATGACCTATTTTTTAAACTATTCATAACGGAGTCTGTATATGAGCGTCTTTCACAAACCTTAAAAGTAGATAAAATTGAAGAATAATTAATTGATTTCTTTATTTTAGTATTATCACAAAAGTTTACAGGTCATAATTGGTTTGAAATGTTGTTTTCTATATTTTATTGTCTATAAAATTTTGACGAAAAGCTCATTTAGAATAAGACGCATTAAAATGTAACTATTGAACATCTTCTTAAATTACATAGCTTTTGACTAACAGAATTTTAAAATGCAAACTCGAAATGAGGTATTTTGGCTTTATATTGCAAACTACTGATTTAATTTATTTTTGTTGAAAACAGAAATGTGGAAAGAGTGGTTTTAAAAAAGACCAATTTCCTTGTTCACGTAGGCTTCGACGGTCGTCAGATGTATTTACCTTTTCTTCTTTCGGGTTGGACCGTGTCAAGTTATTGATATTTGCCAAGCTTTCGCACATCGTGTGATGGCTTCTTCATTCTCTTTTCAGCCCTGAAGAAGCCATCACATGATGTGCGAAAGCTCGGCAACTATCAACAATTTGACACGGTCCAACCCGGAAGAAGAAAAGGTAAATACAACGGTAAATTTCCTTATTCATGATATAATGAAGACTATTATTTTATATTTCGTCAAAATAATGTTTTGCCTTCATTGACTTTCAATTTATATGTTGTTCTCGCAATAAATACATGGTGAAAAAAAAATATAAAAAATTTTGTCATTAATTGTATAAAGGCACTATAAATTCAAAATTCATTCACGTGTCTTCAAACTAAAAAAATTATATATTTTTGTTTTTTGATGGGAAGAAGGGTGTATGATTCTCTTTTATTTGTTAATATCAAGTAAAATATTTATTTGCCATACATAAGTACATAGATTTTTCTCTAAGATGCTGGGCTGAACGGATTTTGTGGAAATTTGAGATTTAAATTGTGTTAGCGCTAAGTTGATGCCTACTTTTGTATAAACTTGTCGCAGTCTACCTTCCCTGCCAGTACAGTCAAGTTTAATGATCTTTCCGTTTAAATTAATTGTCTTCATTCATTGAAAATTTATTTGTTAAATTCTGTTGTCAAATAACACATTAGACTTATTTATGTATATCTTTAATAAAACAAGACATTTTTCATATTTAGTTATTATCTCACTTTTATTCAGAATCCTAGTCATTGTTGGCCATATGTATAACAAAACATCTATAAAAGGATATTCCCACCAGAGCAATCTTACCTTTAAATGGGCTGCCAATTTCCCAATTTTCTTTATCGAATTTTATATGAGGTTTTGTGATAGTATTGACATTTGCAGTAAGTACTGTGTTATTATTTTCAAAACAAAATTAGCTTAGCGAACCATTAATAATTTGAAAGCGTTCTAATTTCAATGAACAACAATGACATTTTTTTATTTTATTGCTTTTTAGTAATAGTAACTATTTATAACTTAGTAATGCTTCTACTAGTTCTCTGTGTTCACTTAACACCCAATAGGTTTTAAAGCAAGGGGAGAAAAAAATTTAGACAACTATTTTGCTAAAAATAACCTGCTGAAAATGATATTTTGGTAGCACAGATCAATTTAGAAAAGAATGATACTAAGTGCCTGGCGAGGACAGATAGATTTTTTTATTCTGTTCCCTCTCATGAATTGTTTATAATTTACGTGGGATAAAAAACCACAACCAAAATAAAATATTTAAAAATTAAAATTTAATAAAGTAAATGACGAGAGCCGACAAAATGTATGACAATGTCAGCTACTTCGAGTTTAAGACGAAGTTCTCGTCTTTCTCGTAAGTTAGGCTCTCGCTAGTGAAGGGGGAGTTGAGTGAGATATCTAGCTGGTCCTTGTGGTGTAACGGTCAGCATACCAGGCCCGGATAGCAGGAGATCCAGGTTCGATTCCTGGCGAGGACAGATAGATTTTTTTATTCTGTTCCCTCTCATGAATTGTTGATACTAAGTGCCGTGTTTCCTCTTCCTTAGTGCAGTAACTACCTTACTCGTGAGTCGTAATGATAGCTTTAATTGTCTTAATAAACTTGGAGAGTAGAGACAGGTCGCCATTGCTCCAGACTGTGTGACAACAGAAACCAAGGTTGTCAGATGCGTGTTTTTTTCCCTTGCCTGGATAGTCAAAGATTCAGATGTCCACCTGGTGCTTGCGCTACATCTCGAACTCCCGGGAGTTAGACAAAACCATTTATAGTTAGGCGAGCTCAGACCTAACTCACTTCAGTTTTCTCTCTCTTCGTTCAACTCGCTTGAGCTTGGCCGCGACAGAAGTCATGCGAGACACTGTCAAGAAATCCGAATGGAATCACCGATTCGGATTTCTTGACAGTGGACGAAACTGTCATCAGTTGCTTCTAACCCTCCAGATCTGCCAGTAGTCTCTTAACATTCCTATAGCATTTTGGCAATATGGATTCGTGAAAATCTAGTGACTCGGCAGACATAATAACCTATATGATTCTCAATCATCGCATGCTATAGAATGATTCTCGAACCGAGTGCAAGCTTTCTCGAGACACAATTGCTAGCCCGTGCCAAGGATGTTGAGAATAGGATGGCGACCTTCAAATAGCTTCTTCACCCCCTTAATTGTTAAAAGGGAGATTAAATAATTTAAAATATTAATTTAGTTGTAGTGTATTATCTCACGTAAATTTTAAACAATTAATGCGAGGGAATAGAATGTAAAATCTATCTGTCCCAGCCAGGACACGAACCTGGATCTCCTGCTTTCCGAGCCGGTATGATTCCATTATACCACCGGGACGAGCAAGATAACTTATTAAATTCTCAACACACTAGCGGGAGCCGACATGCTCGAAGGAGCTGACATTGTCTAGCTATTTATCGACTCGTTATTTGATTTTTTAATTTTCATTTATAAATATTAATTTAGTTATGGTTTATTATCCCACGTAAATTTTAAATAACTAATGAATAGAATAAAAATTTACGTGGGATAATATGCCACAACTAAATTAATACTTATAAATGAAAATAATAAGTAAATAAAGAGAATCGATAAATAGCTTGACAATGTCAACTCCTTCGAGCATAAGACGATGCATTCGTCTTTCTCGTAGGTTAACTCTTGGTACGAGTGCGGGGAATTTAATAAGTTATCTGGTTCGTCCCGGTGGTGTAATGGAAGCATACCGGCCCGGAAAGCAGGAGATCCCGGTTCAAGTCCTGGCTGGGACAGATAGATTTTTTATACTATTCCCTCGCATTAATTGTTTAAAAATCAATTAATTTTGATTTTCATACTTGTCTGCCTAATCGTTAAAAGAAATCTATATCCAGTGCATTCTTTAGTATTGTAAATATTTTCTAGCTTTTAAACAAGAATTTAAGCTAAAGGAGAATCTTATAATAAAGTAAAGTCCAAACAATGGTACCTTCGGTATTCTTCATATTACCGTACCTCTGGTACAGTGGCTACTTAGGAATTACAATTTCTTAATTGTTTTTTTTTATTATTCCTGTTTCAAATTAGTAATTTTTTTTTTTAAATTTCACTAGTTCAATACCCTGTATTGTTTTCAGTTCTTCTACTTGACAAACTTTTTCTTAATTCTAAATTAGAACTTTGAAATTTAACAATTGTAATTGTTTCTCACTGAATTCTTTAGGTATTAGATTTTCATGAAAAATTTATTGTTAATGATGAAAATGAAAAATTCATTATAAAAATTTAAAATATATTTAAAAATACATTTTTGCCGAATTTCTATTGATTAATTTTTNTTACTTTTATAGGTACTATCCAAATTTGAAGAAGAATGGTGGGGGAGAGGGTTTACCGTAGATGTCAAGAGTGGTTACATATTTTTTTTCGGTGTAGAGGGCGTAATATTTAGTAAGGAGTTTTGAGACCACATTCATATGATACATATTTTATGGGTTAAAAATCTAAATTGAACAATTAAGAGGGTGGGTATTCCCGTGATGTAAATGTTAATTAGTTTTTCTCTTTAGAAAATTTAACATATAACAAATGGTAAGTTTTTTGACCGTAGATATTATTATTAGATGTTTTTTTTGTTAGGGTTCAGTTAAGGTAGATTCCAAAAATTACAAAAAAAAAAAAAAAGTGTATTTTTAAATTATCTGCCGACGTTTCGGCTTAAATTGTAAGCCATCTTCAGAGCTATCATGAAGGCGAGAGGAGTCGTCGTGACTCTAACATCTCATTTTTATGACTGAAAATTTCTTCCCATTCTGAGATGATTTTAGTTGGGGTTCGGTCAAGGTTGATCCAAAAAAACACAAATTTAAAAAATGTATTTTTTAATAAAGGATTATCTGCCAACGTTCCGGCTTACATTGCAAGCCATCATGGAAATGTTAACTTAGGGAGAGGACGTCCTCTCTCATCTTCATGATAGCCCTGAAGATGGCTGACCAAACCCCAACTAAAATCATCTCAGAATAATATCTACGGTCAAAAAAACTATCATTTCTTCCCATTTCTCAGTCATGAAAATGGGATCTAAAGGAACCGAACTTTCTTTTTGCCTTCATTAGAGCCCTGAAGATGGCTTACAATTTAAGCCGAAACGTCGCCGGATAATTTAAAATTTGTATCTTTTTGGATCCACCTTGACCGACCCCCCCCCCCCCGAAAAAAAAATCTAATAATAGCTACATTTTCACTTTTAATGTGATCGTCTGTGGGTTGTTTATGCTCTTGCAAACTCGCCATGTACCCTTGGAGGATAGCCTAGGGAGGGAATATACTTCTCGCTAGCATCCTGGAAAGAATTTCAAGGCGAGTGCAGGCCCTGGGAAAGACCAGCTGAATGCGATCCTCTGCCAATCCGATCGGGATGTGAGGCACGGCCGTCGGCGGCTCATAGAGGAGTCTGCACACGGCGGTCGCCTCAGAGGTGTTCGTCTGCCTTTTGACACATGCCCTCCGGTAACCCTGCCCCATACTGAATCCGATCAGAGAGAGGTCCTTAATTATTCGTCCTTGGGAAGTGCTGTTCCTTGTAATTCCTAGTCACAAATTCGACACCAGAATTATTCCATGTTTGTCTAGTGAATGACAAATTTTGGAACCCAGTGAGAGATCAGAGCTCATATTTATAGTAGCCTAAATATGCTTTATGGTTATGAAATAATATTGTACTAAAGTATAATAATATAATTTCTCTTCATATTATATACTCCCAAGGCCTTTCTTTGGAAGACCCTGGAAGGGAAGAAAAAGACCTTCCCACCCCATTTGGAAGACCTTTCTCCCCCCGCCTCAACAATTATAACTAAGTGTGAGAACGAAGAACTAGTGGTGTCTGAACTGATATCAATCGCAGTCTAAGATTAGCAATAAGTGATGTCTGGTACCATTATCACTAAGGCAAAATTCAATTGTGAAAACGTTGTCGGAATGCTAAAAATTAGAAGAAAAAAAAAAAAGAAATCAATGTAAGCAACATGTTTTTGCAGTTACTATTCTTCAAAAATAATCCTACTTGCAATCGAATCTTATTGAAGCTGTGGGACTTTAGAATTCCAACGGTATAATCCAAACTTCAATTATCTTTAAATTTGACAATTTAACTAGAATGTGGACAAATTAGTAGGCTAAAATTAGTAAAAAAAATCTAACTGTCTCAGTCAGGACTCGAACCTCGATCGTTATTTATCTCGATATTTAATTAAATACCACAAAAAAATAATATTTATAAAATTAAAATTTAGAAGTAAATAACGAGTCATTTAAACAGCTTGACAATGTCAGCTCCTCCTAGCATAACCCGCTATATTCGTCTTCCTCGGAGGTTAGACTCTCGACACTAGTGCGGGGAATTTAATAACTTATCAGACTTGTTTCGGTAGCATAAATGGAAAATGCACCGGCCCGGATAGCAGGAGATCCAGGTTCGAGTCCTGGTTGGGACAGTTAGATTTTTTATTCTGTTCCCTTGCACTAAAAATTGATAAAAATGTGGTATTTTTTACGAATACAAGTTTCTGGAACTGATTTCCTCGCAAAACAACGGTCGACATCTAGTAAGTACCACTGATGTAATTATTTGATTCTCACTCTTTATGGTTTACTTATTCATTTCTTCGCATGGTTCTCGAATCCTTACAGCCAGTTGGTTCCCGTCGTCAAGACAGTCACTCTGTACACTTTCGACTATAGCCTCGCCTAAACATAAAGATCTAGTGGCGCTTAATCTATGGTTCGGGTTGGCCAAGGCATAGGTCCGTATCTCCCAATTCTTCTTCCACGATACTTTTGATTAAGTCCATTTCGTTCATTATGCACTGGACAATCGTCCATCTGCCACCGTAGCTCTTCCTCGGGAGATGTTGCTTCGAAGAGTGCTTAACAAAAGAAGATTTTAGAAAACAAAAGACTATGTAAATAAAAAGGTGACGCGGCCCAAGGCTGCCTACAAACCCCTTATCACACATGCGCACTGAACTGATGCTGGAAGTGTGCTCCTTGTCATCTCGCGGATTATCATACGGCTGGAGTCAGTCGAGTTCAGAATCCCCGCACGTTTTTAAGTTGCTTCATCTGTCTAAGTTATGCAATGTGGGAAGTTACGGCATTCATGGTACAGTTCACAGTACCATCGCCCATTCACCTCCAGGCAACTATCTCTGGACAGCAGTCAGATGTAAGGATGTCTGTTGTATTCCTGAAGAGCTCTGAAAAGTACATTTTGGGATACTCCAAGTTCACAGGAAGCCTGGATGGTAATAGAAAGTGAACATTAATAAAAATATGTTCACGTAGGCTTCGACGGTCGTCAGAAGTATTTACCGTTTCTTCTTCCGGGTTGGACCGTAGAGAATTCTCTTTTCAGCCCTGAAGAAGCCATCACATGATGTGCGAAAGCTCGGCAAATAACACCAATTTGACACGGTCCAACCCGGAAGAAGAAACGGTAAATATTAACAAAAATATGTTAAACATCAAAATCACTGCGTACTCGACCAGCGTACCTTACAGGTGCTCGTGGAATAGAACCTGTTTATTTCGCGATGCTTTAGGCATTCTCAATGGCTCAATCTGAATCGATTAGGAAACGCAACCTTTCCCTAATCGATATTCATGTTGTACTCGGTGATCATAACCTTCGGCAGCTGTTTTTGCAAAAGTCATATCTACATATTCCTCAGTGGTAAAAGGACAATGACAAAGTCTTCTTAAATTGGACTTACAAACTTATTAGAAAGTGCATGTTACTTAATTATTATCTGCCAGTAAGAAAATGAACTAAACAAAGATAAGATATCTTGTATTGTAATCCCAACAATATAATAATTCTTCATTATCTAGGAAGAGGTAAACAACTGCTTTGTTGAAGTCAGCCTCCTATAGATTTTTTTTACAGTTTTTTAAGCTTGGGAAATTGGTCAGGGTTTCGGCTAGGATGAGAAAAATAAAATACTCCAAAACTATTGGGTAATTATTTTATTATTGTCAACGTTTTGACTTAACTTGTAAGTCATCATCAGGGCAATAGTGTTGTTGGAGAGATCTCCTAGGGAGGTTTATTGTCAGATCTCAGAGTGCAGAATTAAACTGAGTGTAGGATATGGCTTACTATACTTTAGGATGATGGCTTACATCNTATATATATATATATATATGTATATAATGAAACACTCGTGGCTGCGATATGTATATGTAGCAGTCAAGAACAGGTCGGATAGAGAGTGCAGTGCACACACAAAAGGAGAAAAATTTTTAGGGATCCTTCGTCAGTGAGAAGTGAAAAGAGACTCTTTCTCTCTCTCTCTCTCTATATATATATGTGTGTGTGTGTGTGTGTGTTTTATTTTATCTGTTCAACTAAATTGTTTTATTTGACTTGATTTAAACAAAGTTTTAATGTTTTAACCAATGAGTCTCATGGGTATGATTTTTTAATTGACATTAATATTTTTTTTTAAATTTTATGTTCCTTTTATAGAGGACTAGAAGTATGATATTAAGGCTGAAATTGGTTTGCGATAAAACAAATGAATGTTGATCAGGAACGCTTTAATACCGTGTGTAGACCGTTTATAGGAAGTCGTCGCGTCGGAGTGCCTTGTCAGTCTTTTGTCCATAAGTAATGTAAAATTCTATTTTTGATTTAATTTTTGTTATCTCTAACAATGCTGGGGGGTGCTATAAACTTCCTTCCTAGATTCTTGATTAGTGAAAAGTCAGAAGAATCCTCATTGAAAACAAGTCTCTTTATGAAAGGGAATATTCGCTGTAGGATTTCTTCTAAAACCCTATTGCCGCTCGTTGTTGTCAGTGCATGCTGTCGAAAGGCTCCGAGTTATACAATGTACGATAACGGTCCCCTGGCCGGATACAGTATACCCCCTTTGTGTGACACTTAATTATCGTCGTATTGTGCGGTACTCGCACTTGGCCCCTACACTCTCTGCCGAAACTTCTCATACTGCGATCACATCTGCCGACTAATCAATCTGGCTTCAAGATTTTAAAGATGAAGAATCGATCGGTCTTCTGAACCGATAAAATATTCATAAGGTGAACATAAATAAATGGATTTATTTTACTTCGAAGTTGCTTTCAGACTAAGTTTTCTAGTATACATTATTAAGAAAAATATTTATTTTCAGTTAGTCTTATGCAGTTAAAATTTTAATTAGTTCAATTAATTAACAAGACGTTACTTGAACTTGTACCAAAGTCATAACACCTGGAAAGATTGTATAATTTCAACTTTTATATATGCTATATATATGCTTATTTTGAATTGAAGTTCTAAAGACTCCTTGATAAATAATTTTAGAAAATTTTATACTTTATTTTTAACCATTTTATAGCAAAGGCTGAAGAGATTTTTCGATATCTATGTGAAAATATTTTATCTTGTATTTTCCCGTGAATAGGTAAGAAATAATTTTATATCGTCGCTTCTTTAGGATCTGAGAAAGACGATTACTTAGATTACTTCCCATTGGAATTAGGAATTCCACAAGGTGGTGTACTTGCGCCCATCCTATTTATCTTAGGCACTGCTGACATCCCTACACGCCAAACTGTCCTCTCTTAGCTATATTTGCATATGACAAGGCTATCCTATCTTCCTAACCGAATCCTAAAACTGCTTCCGAAAACCTGCAAGAGCATCTTACAAGTATACATAAATGTTGCGATTAAGTGAAATTTAAAAATAATGAGTCAAAATTCGGACAAGTTACTTACAATTAAAATAAAAACTTTCTGACAATGTAAATTCAACAGCTTTCCCATACCTCTCTCGCATTCCGTTCATCACCTTGGGTTCCATCTTGACTACAGACTCGCATGGAGCGAGCATACTAAAATTATAGGAGAAGAACTTCACCGGCGACAAAAACTCTTATAACAGACTAAATAATAGAAACTCAGAACTTACAATAGATAACTGACTAAAGCTGTCCAAGACTTTACTGTGACCAATATGGGTATACTCTCAGAACCAAGGGGTAAATCCAAGCGTTCCAACCTCCAATGAATCCTATACTTTTAATCCAAAATCCATAGAAATGTCGCAAATGCTCCCTATTATACATCCAATTAATCTCTTCACCATAAATTCAATAATCCTGCAGTCCAACTCCCAATTCCTACCTCTTCTTCCTTTTCTACCTTTAACCATATATGTAACTTCTTGAACTCCAAGCTCAGGCTCTGTCCTCCGACTGTAACCAAACAGTGCACCCCGCCGATTGAAACAAAGATGGCCTCGGGGCCTTCTCAGAATATAGTTTCTCTTTAATTTGAGAGTGGTGTCACTGGACACTTTCTCTCCTCATGTGTAACTTTAGTATTTATTAATTTTTCTTATATTGAAATGAAATTAAAAATGTTAAAATTTTGAATAGGACTGTAATAAATAAATTAGATGATTTAAAAAATAAATAATCAATTTTATAAATAATCAATTGATAGTGAGGATATATATGGGATATGGTCTGTGAGTTACAAAGAAAAAAAAACTACTCTTGGGGTATTTTGACCTGTAAGATGGAGGAACATATTTTGTGAGCTGGAGAAAGTCTTTAAGTTTTTGAAGAATTGAGTATGTTAAGTACTATAATGTAGGTATAGTGTAATATATGTTTATTAAACATTATATAAAATTGTAGTGTTTTGGATGAAATATTTTTTTTTTCTTGTTTTCTCGTTAATCAGGTTGCTTTTTTGTATATGTGAATCAAAACAGTTAAAACATCTTTAATTAAAATAAAAGAAAATAAAACTTTTTCATTTATTTTATTTTATTTTTGATTTTATAGTTATTTTTTATGTCATGTAGGTTATTTATTTTGTAGTTTAATGTCTGTTTAGCGTTTTTGGTAGTATAATTGCTGATGAAGGTCAGAATTGTGTTGATTACGTTATATTTGTCAAGCGGAAGAAGGGTTTTTTTTTGTCAAATTGATGTATAAATGTTCGAGTTTGTTGTATTTGGAGAAAAGAGCTTAGTTTAGGAAAAGTATTGATTCTGGTTTTATTATATTTTGCCAATAAGGTAGGAATATAGGGTGGAATAAAGGAACAAAGGAATAAAGGCTTATCATTTGGTAAAGAGGGATTGGAGCAGTCGGTGGGAGGGGAACCTTCATTGTAGTAACAATTCGATGTACCATATGTCGGCGGAAGTAGTTATTTGTTCGAATGTCAATTACATGTTTGATGTTTCTAACATAAACATGGAAAATAATATCTAAGAGTTTTATTAGTTAAGATTTTTCTTAACGTTTATTTTTTTGGTGATAAGGGTGTGAGGTGTAAAAATGAATAAACCTTTCAGAAATTCACTGACCGAATCTCAACCATGTCATTTACGGTTAACTAACACCCTTTACATAATCAATCATGCCATTTATATTTTATATTTTTCTACAGAGTTTGTTTTGAAATAATTGATTCATGAGAACATATATTTTGATCAATTTCCTCGTTTGTTCGACTGCCTTAATGAGACTGATTTCGTAAGTTGGAAAAGTAGATACGTAACGAATATCTAGCCCATATTTTTAGCAGCTTTTCCGTGTATAAATCTATCATGATCTTTACAGATTCTACATTAGAAGGGCTAAAAGCACGGTCAAGCAAAATTTTACACAATAATGAAACCAGATTTTGAATTAAAATTTTTTTAAAAAATCGTTGAGTGTATTGTAATGGCTGAAATCAACCGAGAGGGTGGAGGGGGGGGGGTTAAGAAGATAACCAAAGTTTAAAATAATAATGTCTTTGTTATTATATGCTTTCGAAAAAATGTACAGAGAAAAATTGGCGTAAAGCGTAATTTTATAACATTTTTTATGTTATAATATTTAAAAAAAAAAACAATGTATATTTAATAAGTAATGAGTAGGGAATAGATTAAAAAATCTATCTGTCCCAGCCAGGACCGTCCCGGTGGTTTAATGGTTAGCATTTGTGCACGGAAAGCAGGGAATCCAGTTCGAGTCCTGGCTGGGACAGATAGATTTTTTAATCTATTCCCTCGCATTAATTGTTTAAAATTTACGAGGGATAATATACCACAACGAAATTAATATTTATAGTTGTATATTTAATATTTAATAGAGTAATGCCCAGTCCCTGTCATCGGACTCCAACCCCTATGATCCACCCCGACGACTCAAACGAAGATGGCCCCGTGACCTCCTGGGGACATAATCTTTAAATAAATTGAGAGTGGTGTCATTAGTCACCTTCTCTCCTCATGTGATTGATATTGTGTGTCATTTTTTTTTTCTAATTCATTGTGGTGATCAAATTACAAAATGTTTTAATTTAACAGAATGTAATAAATAAATAAAAGTTTAAAAAAAATAGCGTAAATTTGAGTGCCCTAATTTTAATTATAGAAACCAAATTGAGTTTTTTTGGCTTATTATTGTAAGCCACTGAAAAAATAATTTTTATTTAACATTGGATAAAAAATAAAAAAAGTTTAAAGAATGTAATAGGTCTAAAATATAATTTTCTAACGTTTATGTTCAAGAATATTTTTACGAAATACCTCGCTAAGGAGCGAATTTACTTAATGAAACATGGGAAATCTGCTAAGATTATGCATCTCATGCGTTATGTGCTTTATTGAAATCGTTAGATAGTTCATCATCCCCTACAATTCTCAAAAGCAATTTTTATTCCGCATGTGCATTCTGTTTTTATGCAGATTATATCTGTGATACATTCTAGATAAGAAGAAGTTGCAGATAGAATACGTTTCTCTTTGTGGAATATTTTCTATTTTCATTCAGTCTCTATAAAGAAATTACCCAACCGTTAGGTCTGGAAGAGTTCTCATTTAAGTCCAATCTTCTAGCGGCCTTGAGCACCTCATTCTCCCTAATATCAACCTTGTTTAATGGTTTGATATCGTTTTCCAGCCTCTCCAGAGAGAGTTTCATAGCATAGGTGACCCTCTCGGTTGATTTCAGCCATTTACGAATACACTCAACTATTTTCAAAAAAAAGTTTAAATACAAAATCTGGTTTCATTATTGTGTAAAATTGTGCTTGGCCGTGTTTTTAGCTCCTCTAATGTAGGATCGGTAAAAATCATGATAGATTTATACACGGAAAATGTTCTAAAAGTATGGGCTTGATTCGTTACGTAACTTCTTTTCCAACTTACAAAACCAATATCATTAAGGCAGTCGAACAAACGAGGAAATTTATAAAAATATAAGATCTGATGAACCAATTATTAAAAAAAAAACACTGTAGAATAGAATAGAAAGTTATAGAAAATATAAATGGGATGATTGATTATGTACAGGGTCTTAGTTAACCGTAAATTACATGGTTGGGATTTGGTCAGTCTCAAGGGGGATCTATTATCTCCATCGCTGTGGCTTCTATCTTAGCCCTCTACTTGGCTGGAAATGACTCCTTGGCAGGAAATTATCTGGATAGGAGAAACTATGACTCCTGAGTCTTCATTGATTAGCTGAAATTATGTTTAACAAAAAAATATGACCTATAGATTGATACAATGTTATAATTTTCAGAGGCAAGAATCAGTAAAACCACTCACAGTAACGGCCAAAACAGATGGTGCTCTTAATTATGTTTTTTTTAAAAGGGAATGTTACACTAAACTAATTTTAAAAATTTTAATACTAAAATAATCTACTAATTTTTCCTTAACTCTAATATTATCGATATTTTTCATTTTAATTAATAAATATTCATGAAATCACGATCATCTACCAAAAACCCCCGGCTTCTCCACTAGCTTCAGCCTTATCAAACTAATCCACTTGTCTGAAGATAGAAGCTCAAACATCAGGTTTTTTTTTTTTTCTTTTTTTTTTTTTAGTTAGTATAATAGATAATGAAAAAAAAGGACACACACACAACATATATATACACTAACATCAATTTTGAAAGACCCAAGTTTTATCGTACAGGTTTGGGGAAAAATTTATGTCAGTGAACCAAAGAGAATTGTTCAATCCTATAATAAAATTTGCTATACGAAATGAAATAAACATAATTAATAGCTTATAGTATAGCACTAAGAAAGTAGATCTTAATGGAAGTCAGGTTGGCGGCTCCTCATGTTGATTAGCTCTGACCCCTGCGGCGACGGCATCCAGATGAGCACGGAGGTCACCAATCAGCATTCCATGGAGGTTCGGTAAACAAAGCGAAGGAGATGCGAGAGGGCACGCACTGAGGACGCACCTTCCGTCCAATAACAATTATAATGTACTTCCTCGCAAAATTCTCTTTGTTTTCCTCCAGCTGATGAGCATCCTTCGTTTATTGTGGGCTAAAAATGTAGTGTTCATATCGCCCTAAACCACCGCATATTTATCAGAATCAAATATGGATGACCCATCACAGAAGAGACCTAATCTAAATATGGATACAATATTTATAAGCGACTATGAATAATATAAGAAGTTACTATTCAATAAAAAATGTAAGTTATCCTGGTTTGGGCCTCTAGAACCTTATTTAAATATTTAAAAATATTTGTCATCAAACAAAACTGTCTTCTGCTCTCCCTATTGATAATTTAATAAACATAGTAGGCCCATTGTTCCAGAATATTTTGCTATCCATAATTAATGAGTAGTAGGGTATAAAAGCCGGTCCTGGCACACGCAAATGATGAAAATGACGGACACCATAGTTTCGCGCCGAAAATTCTTACCTCTGAGCCTACCTCTTTGGATCAAGGTTTCCTCTTTGGACCAGCGCTCAAGGTTTCCACCAAACCTCCATGTGTTCCTCATCGCGGATGACGTCATAGGAGCGAATTTTCTGCCTCATAACTTATGACGTCATAGAAGCGAAGTACATCTCGAGGGTCCTCAGAGATTTTAGCGAATTTCCTACCTCATCGCTTGTGACGTCATAGGAGCAACCTACTCGTAATTATAAACCTACACTTAGTATAAAATGAACTTAAATAGTTTACAAATTTATCAATGTTGTCCTCTGTAAAATATGCATTATAAAAATAATATATTTTAGACATTATGTATTTCTCACTTGATTAGACCTGTACACATTATATGATAGAACACTTAAGTTGTTATTCTTAAGAGGAGGAGACTCGACTGATTCATTCACCTGCAAAAGTGAGGGTGATCTATTTTAATTTACTGCTAGAGGGACCAATATTAAGAACTATCATTCAGTTAACACCATTTATATTTTGAGTTTCCAAGTTCTCAGGAAAGAGTTACATCAAGTTTTGTTTAACAAATATTTTTCCAAAACACCTTTGCTTTCTTTGCCATCTATGCAAGAAGTATAATTCCAACGAAATTCTTCCACACTGTTACACAAGTTACTTTAACCTGAGTTTTTCCTTAATACAATAACTTATGCCTAATTTCCTATATTTTAAAGTCATGTCTTTTTACACCAATAGAGTATTATTTTTATTACTTGATTTTCTAAGCGTTATAACCTGATTAATGGTTTTATTTTAAACCTTCAGAATATATGTACAAATATCTCTTACTGCCTGAGATGCATCTTGTACCACTACAATCTTAAAATCATAAAAGTAACTTTTTTATTTTCATTTATTTATTTTTTATAAAACAAGAACTTTTTATAAAACAATTAAAAATTTTTACCAGTTTCTTTGTGACTACATTTAGTTCAGTCTTCTGGGTGTTTTTTTTTAATAACAGGGCTTCGATTTTATCAGTTCAATTTTTGCTAATTTTTTTGAAACTAGGTGTTCGCTTACTCCTTTTCTTAACTGTTCTTCAAACACATTTCCAATCTCCAACATACTAGTGACTTAAAAAATTTTTTCCGAAGCTTTGGTAACTTCCGGGGTATTATTTGAACGAGTCTTTTTATTGGTCTTTGGGGATAAATAACTTGTAATTTTATAATTCATGTAATATAATAAAATAAGAATAAATATTCAGCAGACCAGATTAACTTTCACTAAATTCCACAAATCTTATCAGAATGGACAAGCTGTTATCTCTGAGCTGGTATAAGAGAAGTTTACTCACAGCTATTCGGCGATAGCCTCACTCTGATTATAATTTCAGAGGCTCACCATGTTATCCAGAGCTGAAAGCAATCATTTTCATACACCACTGCTCTTAGTTACTATTTTAAATAACGTAAACCTACGAACCTCAATGAACTGAGCCTCTTATCAAATTACGTCACTCCTATTTATTAATTTTAATTGTTTTCATTTTAAAATTTATCACATTCCGATATATTTTTGAAATATACAAATATTGTTTCTCATTTTGTATCTTTTAAATTTTTAATGTAGTTAAACACATAATACTTTTATTATATTGTAAAATGTATAAATTTTACTGAACTTTTTTTAAAATATTTTGTTGTTTTTATTGAGTAATTTTGATACAGTAAATCTCTTCTTTTTTTTTTTTTTATTTCACTGATTTACAGCTTAATATTTTTCGTTGTAAGAGGGCTTCAGGCCATGTTTAATTTAGATAAAGAAAATAATTTGGAGCAAAATAGTACTTATGGAAACACACACACATATACGCTAACAAAAACAAATTTGTATTTTAATTACTCCTTTCATCTGATTTTCCCATTAAGAAACCAAACTTATCACTTATGTATATAAATATATATATATATAGACCGACGAAGGGCGAGAGATCTCCGAAAATTTTGCTCCTTGTGATATTTTCTTTTTGTATGTGCGGTACACTCTTTATCCCACCTGTTCTTGATTGCTATATATCGTAGCTGCGAGTGTTTCATTTTCTATATATACTTTCTATATTCATACATGTATACACACGGATTTACTGGTAATAATTAAATATAGATATAAGTTGAAGATGATTGATAAGAATATATTCTTTTTGATTTTCGAATCTAGGAGTAGGAAAGTTGTTGGGGGCCTTCAGGTTCTCGGTGGAGGCTAATTCAGTAGGCCACCTCCTCTTGGCCTTTTGGACACTTAGTTGAAGAGTTATCGCATTTAGGCAGAGAATGGCGCGCGTTCCTGTTGCTGTGTATCTGTGTCTGTATAATCTTTATCTATTATACACAGATACGCAGACACAACAGTAACGTCAGGCACAGAGCCGGAAGAAGAAACCCTCTGTCTCCAGTCAGTGTCGGATCGCGTTTCGGCCCGGTCAAGTCGCTCTCAATGCAGTATTGCAATGTGCAGGGGTAACAGTCACAGTAATAAAGAGGTAAGTCCATATGTTAGTACATTTACATATACATACATGTTTTTGTTCCCCTTCTTTTTAGGAGGTTACTTATTTGTAAGTAAGGGCCGTAGATGCTATCCTTATTTGTCAATTTCAATCAATAATTATATTAAATATTACTACTAACCCATAACTATATATATATTAAATATTTGGCAATTATCTTCATAGTATTACTGTGATAAGTTTTGCTTCTTAATGGGAAATCAGATAAAATGAAATAAAATTTAAGTACTGACCATAATTTTATCCATTGAAGCACCCCCTAAGTTAGAGTATGCGCAGCCAATAATCTAGACATAAAGGGTCAAAGGGGCCTAAAATAAATAGTTACAGGGATTAAAATATAAAAATTATTTAATTTAATTTAAATATTCTTGGGGTTAAAGGGGTAAAGATAATTCTTAAAAAATTATAACAGGATAGGGAGGGACACATTAGACACCTGCATTCATGTTACATGTCTAGCCTAGGAGCGAAATGTTAAATTAATCTTTAAAATCGATAAAAAGTCCTAAATTTGATGGTAGGGGTTAAAGGTCAAATGGGTGTAAAACACATAATAATAGAATATTGGGGGATTAACTCCATAGGGGAGTAAGATTAATTTAAATAAAATATTGTTGGGGTCAACGGTCAACAGATATGCCAATAACATGGGAGGGGTTAGTCCCTCACAGATATAGGGTAGATTAAGTCGTGGTTACTCGGAAAGTCTCTGGATGTGTGGGGTCAAAGTTGAAAGGTCAACAGATAAGTCATTAACTAGGAGGTGGATCATGAGCCACTCACAGGTAGGATCATGATAACAAAGAAATTCGCTTGGGTTGGTTATGTTATGGTTACAAAGAAATCTGCCTGGGCAGGTTATGTTAAGGTTATAAGAAAATTCGCTAAAATCTTTAAGAACTCCTGCAGGGTAGATCGCTCCTATTGCGATGAGGTAAAAAATTATCTAAAACCTCTGAGGATCCCATGGAGGTTAGGTCGCCCACATGACTAGTGTTAAGGTAGGAAATTCGCTAAAATCTATAAGGACCCTTGGGGTGTAGTTCGCTTCTATGACGTAAGAAGTGATGAGATATGAAAATCTCTCATATGACATCATCAGCAATGAGGTAGACATATAAGTTTCGTGGAAACCTGCTAACTTGATCCAAAGAGGTAGGTTCAAAGTTAAGAATTTTTGGCGGGGAACCATGATGTCCGTTATTTTCATCGTTTGCGTGTGCCAGGACCCTACTTTTAAACCTTACAGTGAGTTCAAAAGATTGAGATTTTTTTTTATTTTTTGGAGAGTATGAATTCCTTCCTTTATTAAGAAATTTATAGGATTTTCAATGGTGGGGCATTTTTATGTCTAAAAGAATGATTTTTCTGTCTGGAGCTTCGTCCTTTGTTGTCAGTTTGACCTGCTTCGATGAAGTGACCCTTACGTCTACCGAAGCTCTTGAGTACCTCCTCTGCACCTTTTCCTTGAAGGCTTCATTTTTACTCACATTTGCTTTGGAGCCTTCGTCATACAAAAAGTTGCTGTTCCAGTCATTTTCCTCTAAGAAAACTTAATCTTAGTTCACAATACGGTGATCTAACTTAGACGTTGCTTTTATTTTCCACCAACACCTCTCAAATAAAACTTTACCCCGGCCGATAAAAATCGGCTTAATTTCAAATTTATTTTATTCTTTAGGATTCTCCAACTAAGATTGCTGTTTCTTCGCGTTTGCTGCCACTACACTTATATATGTGGTTTCTCAGCGCCCCCCCCCCCATCCTTTCCGGCTCTGCTCAAACGGGAAATGATGGTCCACTATTAACCAGAGATGAGGAATTTGGTCATTTTGGTCGAGAGACTATCAGACTCTCCATTGGGAAGGTGAAAATAGAGGTGGACTGGTCCCTCTCGAACTTAATCCTCAGTAATCAGCTAAGAGGTTAAAAATTTTCGAATATTTATTAAACAAACCTTCTGTCATGAAATTTTATTGGAATATTGTCAGAATACTTCAACAAGTTAATGCTTGTCCTCTAACTTTCTATTTAACTTCTGCCTCTTCCAACCTAGTCATTTGGTCCTTTGGATAATTCCTCGGAATGGCTGACAAACACTTTGACCGAAATTTAAACTTTCATTAAATAAATAAATAATTAAATTGTGATATGTAATATATATATA
>KZ807239.1:8058-21341 GCA_000696205.2 Oncopeltus fasciatus
AAAAAAAAAAATTAATCTAGCATGTATTTCGCTTGGTGGAGAAGCTGCCCAATGGCAGTACTCCTAAAGCACTATTTACAATATTTACAATTGTTTTTTTTTATTGTTTTTTTCAATTCTTATTGGGAAGTGTTGGCAATGATGAGGTCACGCGGCTATTTCCTATTCAGGCGGCGTGGTGGGTTATTAGGATGGGTAATACTAGATAGAGTTTGGGCTAGAGGATTGGGATGCATGGAAAGGGCAGAGTGGAATTTATTAAAACGGGTTGTGATAACTTCTTTTACAAACGGGATTTCAAGGTCATTGTGGAGTAAGGAGTTGGTTACGTTATATACGGAACTATGATATCATTTTTAAGGAAAAAATTTACGAAAGTAACTACGATGAGTACGCACTCTTCCCTCAGGCCAATCTAAGGCGAACTTTAGTGGTCATACTTTTACAATCAATTTTTTTCCTTTGGCTTGTACCTTAAATTTCGTCATCTACTGTTATTTTTATCTTTTATCTACAATGAAGCATGAGGAATCGGCTTAGATTACTCAGCTTCTTCAATATGGACTTTTCTTTTAAATACGATTAACATACGCTACCATTAGTAAAATACTCATTACTTCAGCTATAACTAAAAATACTTCCACTGAGTTAAAATTTCTCAATGAAAATGTTATAATTTGCTTACTGTTAAAACTGTAAGCCTATTTGCCTTCTACCAACAGAGATAAAGTCGATATACATTTTTACAAAAATATTGTTTCATTATAAATCATTTATTTTCAGGTAGTCATTTTTCTATTCCTATTGAAATTGTCGGGACTGATTACGACAACTGGGCCATTGTTTATTTCTGCCGACAAATGTTTTTAACAAAAATTGGTAAGTTTTTGTAAGCTTCACAACTTCTACTCATATAGTTTAGTTTGATGTAACATTTTAAGATTATTTTATAATAAAATAATTAAATCAAATAGCATATTATAGTAAATATTTTTTTTATTTTTAGAAGAAAAAATCTGAATATTCTTATACCTTTTTTTATATTAAACTTTTATTTATTTATTACATTCTGTTAAATTAAAACATTTTGTAATTTGATCACCGCAATGAATTAGAAAAAAAAATGACATTCAATATCATTCACATGAAGAGAGAAGGTGACCAATGACACCACTTTCAATTTATATCCAAATATGAGGTTAGGGATAAGGATAATATTCTTATATTATGTAGAAGACTATTTTTTAAAGAATTAAGATTTTCACATTTTTTGCATAACAGAACAAAATGATTTATGAATTTTGTTTTTAATGGTTTTGTTCTAAAAAGTTTTTACGAAAAATTCTTTAAAAGTTTAAGAATGTAACTACGATGAGCGAGCTCTTTCCCTACTCTCCTTTCCCGGTCAGTCTAGAACAATGCTTATTTGTTTCCTCCGACATGTAAATTATATTTCCTCATTCACCCTTATTCTTATCCAACTTTAATGACACATGGGAAATCTGCTAAGATCACGCAGATCCTGCGTGTGTACTTATTGATTGGCTAGGATTATATGCGTCGGATTGTTGGGAGTGATCATGAGTAAGTACAAGGCTTATATATAAAGGTTTATTTGTTCGGCTGACTTGAATGATATTGATCAGGCTGAGTTGCGCCTGACACTCCGAGGGAAGGAGTGGGGGAAATTCTCTATATATAATAGATCATGGAATTGCCTTTTAAAGTATATTACTATATTATATATTATATTACATATTGCTATTATGGCTTCATTCTTTCTCGGACCCTACATTCAAAACTTATCTTTATTATCTTTCTAGTCAAAGTGATTCATAAGGACACTCTCAAGACTAGCCCTAAGGACTTGAGTCCCTCTAGGTGTGAATATCAGACTTTTATTTCGAAGGCAAAAACTTATTTTTTCTTTACTTTAAATTCTTTACAAAACTTTCACAACTGTGGATACAGAAAATACTATCGTATCACACGGTAAGGAGATAATTAACCAATGAGGTTTTGACGTAGGAGCTGAGTTTTCTAAGCAGATTTCCCAGGTAACATTAAAGATATAAATAGGGGTACATAAGAAAATTTAAATTAAAAATTATAAATAATTCATGAGAGGGAACAGAATAAAAAAAACATGATGACATGTCAGCTACTTCGAGTTTAAGACGAATTTCTCGTCTTTCTCGTAAGTTAGGCTCTCGCTAATGAAGAGGGAATAGAGTGAGATATCTAGCCTGTCCTTGTGGTGTAAAGGTCAGCATACTAGGCCCGGATAGCAAGAGATCCAGGTTCGATTCCTGGCGAGGACGGATAGATTTTTTTATTCTGTTCCCTCTCATGAATTATTTATAATTTACGTGGGATAAAAAAACCACAACCTAAATAAAATATTTAAAAATTAAAAATTAGTGTAGAATTTATGTCCACTAAAGTTTCCTTTAGACTAGTCAGGAAGAAAGCGCTCACCCAGCTCGTAAATTTACTCCCTAACAAGAGTTTTTCAAAAGAAAAAATTTTTTTAGGGTTAAAACTAATTTTAAAGACTATCACGTTCTATAAACCTTTTTTGCAATCAAATAATATCGAAGATATTAAGATTATATATTTTAGTCTCCCCTCTTAATCCCCTCCCTGTGTCTCATCTGATTCCAACGAAAAATTAATTCCTTCAAGTGTTATTAAAATGAAAAGACTAATTCTGAATCCGTTTTCTATGTTTTAAAATAAGAGGGCGGCCCAACACTCGAAATCATATTATTCCTTTATTGTTCTTTATATTTTTCGCAAGGGTAATAATAACAAAAATCTTATTATTTAAAAATTTTGGTCTTGTTTAAGCTCACGCTTTTTTTTCTCAGAAGGGATTTAGGGAGAAAAGTCTTATTTAAACAAAAAAATACAAAACCTAATTATTTTTAAATACTAACATTTTGGCTTGCAATTGAAGCTATCTTCAGGGCTAAAAACTACAAAAATGATGATACTAAAAATAGTCAAAATATTCTAAATATTCGGGAATACGTTCTGATATATCAAAAATAGTCGTGATATTTGTAATTTTTTTCCCAATACTATTTTCATTGTTTAATTCCATTTCCATATTGTAGAAGTGTATTGAAATAACACATTGTCTCTGGAATTACTTTTATTTATTTATTTTTTGTCGTGCATTAAATTATGCGTTTCATCCAGAGAAAGCTGAAACTTTCACTTTTTAGCCCGAGCACAAACTTGTACATTTGTCGTCTATCGATTTACCCCGTATAAAGTACAGAGAAAAAATTCAAAATTAAAAACTAAAAATGTAGCTCTTCAAAATATGATATATTTAGTGCATTTAGCATTTATTACATTTTTTAAAACCAAATAACGAATCTGTTTTGTTTTATTTCTCTAAATCAAATATTACCCCCACTGCTTTGAAAAAACGGATTTTTCTCTCACATAACATTTCATGTAATCCCCACTCCTTTTTGTCTGATTTTTTTCCCCACAATAATGAACTTATTTGTTCGTTTTGTATTTAGAGTTAATTTTTGTATTTTTTTTTAAATTTAAGCGTTATCCTCTCTTGAATTTAAAAAAAAAAAATAAATAAATAAAAAAGAAGGCTGGGACTACCTACAGGTTGGCGTCTCATTATAAACATCCATGGTTCAGGAGAAGCTTTTATTTATCGATAAAACCTTGCCCTGGGCGGAATTTGAAGCCGCAGCGCCAGGCTTCCGATACCTGAACGAATCCCATGAGATACCCTTGCGCCCCCATGCAGAATTTAATTATGAAATACAAAAAAACTATTTCTTATTAATGATTTATACAGTCTTTTATTACAGAAATATCAATGCTGGTCAAACAGTAAGTAAAGTACGCACTTTTGTTATAACTTTCATCATTTTCTGTATTTGCGCTGACATTCATGGGACTCTCTTCACTAACTGCACTGGATCAATACTGGAGTAGTGCAGTTTACTGGACAAAGGGGGCGGCAAAAATAATATCCCGCTTTAATGCTAAAGTTATAAAAAGTGAAGTAAAAAGAACTATAAAAGCAATCGTAAACATTAAGTATTAGTAGTAGAAAGAGCAAAGCAGCAGTTTTTCCGATATTGGAAAAGTATTAAGTCTTACTAAACTCGTCATCAACGGGTTTTATTTTCATTTTGAACGACTTAAGAGTGAACGTTAAATCGTTAATGATTTTTAGTATAAAATATATTACACTTTCTTGTATAAAATAACAATTTTATTACTATTTATGTAAATTTTAAAGAATTTTTTTTATAGAAAAATATAAAAATGCTTTTTTGTTTATCTTTTAAAGCTTACTTTTCAATAGGGAAAATGTTTTTGTCAGTTTTGGGCAAAAAGATACAAGCAATTTCTTAATTACAGTACAATTTTGTGTAATAGTTGTATTGGTGTTGTTTTTCTAATATAGGTCTGTCGTGGATTTGGCTAGCGAATAGGTTGAACCGATGTTTCATCCCTTATAATATGATAACGACCGAGACAGGCCTCAGATGACAATCGTGAATATTCATTACAATTCCTGACGTCCTAATTGATCATATTTACAGCACAAAAATGTTTCACCGCAAATGGGAGGACCGTAGAGTACAGAGATTTCCCAGATCATTTTATTAAAACTGTATGCGCCAAGAAAAATGTTAGCCGAATACTTTCTTTTGTATAGACAAGATTATAGTGTCTTCCATCAAATTCTAGTGGAGGGTGCTCAACTTGTGTATACCACCAGAGAATAGAAGAGAATAGGAATGTTTTAAATAAAAATATCCGCTAAGCCTTCCAATATTCAACGAATACAATCCTTTCAGTCAAAATTTCTCAGAATAATTGCTAACGCTACATATTATGTGTCCAACTCTACCCTTCATCACGACTTTAATATTCCTTTTGTCAAAGACCTTATCTCCTCCCGCCTCAAGCTCTTCCACAGTAAACTCCAATTTCATCCTAATCCTTATGCCCAATCCCTGTCGTCGGACTCCAATTCTCACAATCCTCCCTGGCGACTAAAACGGAGATGGCCTCGCGACCTCCTGGGTCTTAATGCCTAAGCTTATAAGAAGTGGTGTCGATGGGCCCCTTCTCTCTGAACAGTGATTTATTTATTTAATTGTTAATTCTGTTTTTATTTTTTATTATAAAAAAAAAATATATATATAGGTAACGGGGTAAATTAGTGCCCTCGGTTCTACTGTATTTAGGTTTTCACACGGCCAGTTGGTTGGTATAGCACGTCTGTACGGGGTATTACCTAAGACAAGGTAGGGCGGGCAGAAGGATCACAGATTATAGATGGAGCACTACACTAGTACTGTTTGGTGAAACGAACTGTACTCCTATACATCAATCTAGACTGGGTAAATTAGTGCCCTTATGTTGACTGGAATTCGCACACAGGGAACAGGGATGGAAGCATAACCATCCTTCACCCATTATCTTATATTTTCTATTTTACACTAGCAAACAAATGCCTATGGCTAGAATTGTAAGTACATTATTTTCTAGTGCAAACAAAATTTTTAAACAATTAATGAGAGTGAATAGAATAAAAAAAATCTACCTGTTCCAGCCAGGACTCGAACCTGGATCTCCTGCTTGCAGGGCCGGTGGTGCAATGGATAGCATACCGGCCCTGCAAGCAGGAGATCCAGGTTTGAGTCCTGGCTGGAGAGATAGATTTTTTTATTCTATTCCCTCTCATTAATTGTTTAAAATTTACGTGGGATAATAAACCACAACCGAATAAATATTTATAAACATTTTTTCTATTAGATTTTTTCCCGGAAATTGGTTAAAAATTAAATTAAAGGTATTTTATTTAATTAAAATTTGTGTGGAATTTTTAAAAATATCCTAGCAGCTCTTTTGAATGTTGTTCATTATTATAATCTTTACTGATGAGCCACTTGCAGGGCCATATGTTCGGATTCATGTGTAGTTTAGAAATTCCTGAAAATGACTTATGGGCCAGTCTCTGCTTATAAATGCCCATTATTTGAATAAAATGGGTTATGCATTCGCAAACATAACAAAATCCCCTTTCAACATTCTGTAAGCTAAATATACAGATGAAATCAAATGAGCTAAGACCTTTGTATTCGTGAAACGCGGTGATGTAGACCTTTATTTAACGAATACTTCGTCATTCGCATTAAACTTTTTACTGATCAAACACAATAATTCAGTCAAAATCAACTCAATATAAACATATCTGTAACTTAGGTTGTTCTTAGCAGGAACACTTTGAATATGAGTCCTCCTCAAAAGAGTCATCTTTTCCTAATGGCTTTATCAAGTGTTGCTCTGTTTAAATAAAAATTGCTGAGTGCTAAAGAGCGAGCGCTCTTAAATCTCTCACTTTCAGAAATCCTGTTTTGCAAAAAAAAAAAAAAAAGGTTCAGTAATGATTGCTGGAGTCCTGAGCCATGGGTGTTTAGAGTGGGGTGGCAACCTGTAGATAGCCCCTCCCTCCCATGACCCTTAGTGGTTGCAAGGGAGGCTAACCCAGCAAAAAATTCTTTAAAAAAAAAAAATTAAATAAAAAAAAAAAAAAAAAAAAAAAAAAAAAGATTGCTAGAATATCATTTTAATCTTCATTAATCAATTAACTGCAAAGAAAAAAACTATGTTTTTACTAAATAATGTAGTTTTCTTCTGTGTTTCCACAAAACACAAAACAAAAATTATAGATTTCTACTTATGAAGGAACAATAACCACAAATGAGGTCGGACGGTAACCTAAAAGTATTATAATTAAGTAATTGAATCAGTCATATCATAAATTTACAAAATAATACATTTTTATTATCTTGCATGTTTGTTATTGATAGCGCTCAATACAAATGTACAGAACGAAATGGGAAATGTAATTTCTAGTGTTGTGCTTTTATATATATATATAACGCACTCTATGTCCGTAATTTTTAAAATAAAGAAAACAAATTCGGTATTGAAACTTCTTTTTGCTAACACTTGGATGAGTTCGTAAACGGCTGATAACGAAATACGGAGTGAGAGCGTTTAGAGGGAGGTAAAAATTTAAAATTTTAACATCTCCGTTAAAGTATAATATGTAATTTGCTTAAAAAGAAATTTTTATTTTCCTAACATAACATTGAGGAGTGTACCCACCTATTTTCATGAAATATAAATAAACTTCAGTAATTTGTTTTTCTAGTGTAAACGGTTGAATGAAGATGGATTCTCTAGGAAGAGCAATATTTATAATCGCAGTACCTTTGTGTAACTAGTTCCTATGAAATTATATAGAACATGATCGTTGTAACATTTCATTTTATAACATTTATGAACTACAATATTTTTTCAAAAAATGGAATATCGAAAATGTAATCGTTATAATGTTATATTATGTAATTTTATCTTTAGCTTAATACTGTAACCTTTTTATTTTTACTTTAATTTTTTAATGTATGTATGCTAATTTAATACTCATTTAGAACTAACATTCTTTCTTTTCAGAAATGTCCTGGATCATGCTGAGGAATGTAAATATCAACTCTAACAAAACTCAGCTAGCAGAGATCGAAAGTGCTCTCTCAACTATCGATCTGAAGATTGAAAACTTCTTATTACAAGATAACAGTTTCTGTGGACAAAATGAACCTCATCTTTAATCATAGTAATTTTGTTAATATCTATTGTGTACTTTGTTTTCTAAAAGAAAAAGTTACTACCTAATATTGGTATTTATAAATTATTTATAAAATCTCAATTAAAATAAGTTTTCATACATTTTAAATTTATCCAAGCACACAATTTTTTAAGGTGATTTCCTTCCACAAAGCCAATTTGCGTTCATGAAAATTTTTAAAAAATACGTATGTATTATTCAACTTTTCAAGTAGATTGCTAAAGTAATTCGAATATGAGCAGAGTCAATGATCAGTGTTATATTAAATTAGCTTATATCAACTAAATGGTGAGATAGGAATTGTGACTCTGAAATGAGACGAGGGATAAATTCAGAGCTAGACTAAAATGAAGAAACCCTCATGTCTTCGTTATTATTATAGTTAAAAATTAGAAATTTACATAAATAATTGGTAAAAAATGTAATTTTTTTTAACATTGTTACTCTGTAACTATTTTTAAATTAAAATAAATGAGCTTAAGGAGAGATATTTCAGAATGTGTATTCAAAAGTTGGTTGGGCCCCTACTTTTAAAATTAAATGGCTATTTATATTTGGCCGAAGGGGACTAAGGAGGAGGGGTAGCTTACAAAGATACTAAATAGAATAAATATCAATATCTTTGTAACTATTAGGATATGAAAAAAAAATTATGTAACAGAAGAAATCCAAAATTTATTTTTCAATCATAATGTTCTGCAACATTTCTACTAAAGGCCCCTACAAGATGACAATAACAATTAGCTAGAAGTGTTCAGCGCCCTCCCCCCCCCCCTCCTTCGCCCTTTATATGGCCTTTTCACCTTAAGGGATATCGCCTTTGATTTTCATTGTTCATTTAATATATAATCCTATTTTTTATATTCCTTAATTGAATTTGACAAATCTGCTTAGTTTATTAGAGAATCTAAACATTTCGAGTAGGGTTTTTATGACGTAAAAAAAATTCAAATACAATTATTATGTCTAAAATATATGTCTAAATTATATTCTCAAATACTCCCATAATGTTTACTATATGTGAAAATATTAGGTTATAAATTACTTTTTACATCTATTATACTTTTTAACATTTTTCATAACCAACAATGTCGAATATTTTTTTTTCCTTTTGCAATCTCCTAATAAAGGGGCGCCAGGCTAGCTCAGGGGATCCATACGGGTCTCGCAATCCTGACGCCGCGGGTTCAAATCCCGCCCAGGTCAATCTTTTATTTATAATATAGAAGCTTGTCCTGAGCCTTGCGTGTTTAAAATGGAGTGGTAACCTGTAGACAGCCCCTCCCTCCAATGACCCTAAGTGGTTGCAAGGGAGGCTAACAAAGCAAAAAAAAAAAAAAAAATCTCCTAATAAATTACAATGCCTACTCACCGATTTCAGCCATCAACAAAACACGCCTAACGTTGCTCACAAAACTTTTTTTTCTTTTTTTTTTTTTTTTTTTTTTTTGAGATAGACACAACATGAATAAGTTGCTAATAATAAATACTGTTGCTTAAACACTCACTGGGTCTGAAGAAACCTAGGCTCAGCCTATATTACTAAATGGATTATCAATTCATTTTGCGGCACTTTCTATATAATGTTATACAATTTTCCCATCTGATAAGCATTTTATTACCGGTCTGGGTATCTTTGACCCGCAGCGCATAAGAGTTCTGCGGGTCATTTATTATTTTCTTTATTTTTTTTTTTCTGTACGTCGACTGCTGAGTTCATTGGTGCTTGTGTATTTAATTTTTCCCTCAGTGAACCTAAATTGATGGCTTCTTGAGATTTATAATAACTATTCAACGTCCGACTTACTTAAATGTCGCAATGGAAGTGCTGCGAAAAGTGACTGAATGACAAACCCATTGGATATCATTCAGTAATACATGTATGTATGTGTGGGTTAGCGTGCGTGCTTCAATGGTCTAAAACTAGTCTGAATGGATCGGTAGGCGCCGCAGAACGTGATGGACGCTGAAGGAATAACAGGAGCTCTGTAGGAAAAGGAAGTAAAAACGTCAACTCGGTCGCGACGAGCAGGTCTCTGAGTCAAGCCTTGTATTGAATCACGTCTGGCCGGTGGAATTGCTGAGTAATCCTCCAGTCATAGCACTAGTAGAAAAGAAAAAATATATGATCTTTCTCAAGAAAAAAAAAAAAAGGTTTCTAAAGCCATTTTATCGGGCCTTTCATTTCAAAAGGAGCTGATGTGTGCGTTAGTCACCGACTCCTTACAAAGGAAAAATAAAAAGACAGATAATTCCAAAAATTGCTACAGAAATAAAAGTACTTTAAAATTTTATATATAAATACAATAAAAAAATACTCAGTAAATATATTTAAAAATAATAAACAGTCCTGTCTTCAGTACGTTTTAAATTTTATAATTTCATTTACATTACATTATATTACGTTTCTAGCTTTTTATAAATTATCAGGTCTAAAGCCACGAAAATATTTGATACTATATACTCTTGTTATATATTTTTATATAAATTTAATTTTGTTCCAAGATGCTTTGTAGGAGGTTCACTAATAAGTAAAGTTATCTAAAATAAGGATGTATAAAACATAAGGGATTATACCTCAAGATAAAGAAGAAATTGAGCATTAAAAGTCAGAAATTTTAGGGATTTTTCACTAATGGGGATTATAAGAGTCTTACTACTTCACTCAGTCTTCTACATAGCAGATGACACAAATAGATAAAAAAAACTTCTTCTTCGAAGACACTTAGGAAGCTACATAAAGTCCTCATAATTATATTTAATTAATATTTGTGTATAAATATTCCAAATTAATGCAATCTCTCAAAACAATTGGTTCACAGTTATTTTATAAGAATTTCAGTTTTTTGGTATGCATTGAAAAGCGACATGACAAATTCCATTTAGAGAAACTTGTTACTCTGGCATCTAGAAAGTTAAATTAAAATTTATGGTCAAGATGAACATCTACTCTATAGAGATTTCTTCTGAAGACTCCTATGTGGCTGGAACCGGTCATCAAAGAAAACAATTTTTATTAACTAAAACTTTTAATTGTATCTTCTAGACAGTTTAATTCTATCTTCCTCTATTCAGGTAAATACCCAATTCTAATAGCTCAATAATATTGTGACGAAAAAATTTCTTTTACTAATAAACAAATCTGTGATGAATTTCGTTTGAATAAAAATATGTTGTGTAGCCTAGGTAATTCATATCTTGCATATAAGATCAACGTATCGTGGCATAAAACTTACAAACGATTAATTATTTGACAGGAAGTAAACCAGTATATGTTGCGCCCGTCGTGACATGGGCGGGGGTGGGCTGGGCTTTCTCCGCGGCGTCTTACTGGTCCTCATGAGGCACCCTGGGGGATGTGGTCGGCTTGGTCCCACCGAGCACATCCTCCTTCACAGGGCTGTCACCTAAAGCTATGATGGACCTTATATTCTATTAAAATGATGGGCCGCAGGCGTCGCGGGGTGGGCTTAGTCTGTCTCTGTCCGTCGGGAAGGGGCCTGTGTCAAGATCAACTTAAAGTTGATTTTATTCAAAAAATATGGAGGGCGCTGATAACCTCTGTAGTTGAGCGCCGTAAATCCTCTAATAAACAATATGTTGCAAGGGAATTTGCCTTAAATCCAAAAATTAGGAGGGTTTAAACGCTTTATCGAACCTAATGTTTAGAAATTAGGATTAAAACATTATTAAAAAAAACTACATAACATCGGAATTTTCTAATGACTATAATGCTAAGGAATTCGCTTCCTTAGTCAGGAGCTCCTTCCAGGCAGAATTTTAACATATGGGAGCTTGTCTTCTTCATGGAAAGTTTGAGATTATGGCGAAGTGCAGGTAGAACCTCTCTGAGACTGCTGGTGAGCCTGAATGAACAGTTATTCTGAGGGTGACAGTGCTTAGCATTAAGAAATCTGTTACAAGACATTTTTACAGATAGATGAATATTTAAGAATGATTCCCCTGAAAAAGAAAATGGGGGCATACACTGTACTAAAAATACTTAAAAAGAAAATACACTATACACTGGATGAAGTAGCCAGTATTTTTTCTATTATTATATTATTTATGAAATATAAATTCTTCCGTTTTGTGCAGTTATGTTTTATAAAGAATTATCTTGCGGAACAGTGACAAATGGTAACTTAATGGGCTATATTTCACTGTTATCTGCTGTTTCAGGCTTTCACTTCTCTTAAAAACTACCGAGAAACACCATTACCATGAAAATTTCCGATTTTTTTACTTTCGACCATTTATTTAACTAATTTATTTTTAAAACTAATATTCCCTGATTAACTAAACGAAATTGAAAACAAACGAAGAAATTAAAAATACTTATAAAAAATATTTGTAAAATAAAAATAAAAAAATCACCAAGATTATAAAGATATCCTAATAAAGCTGTAATATTATGCTACTTGTTAGAATATTTAGACCATTTAAAATGGTCTAGGTTAAATTACATGACCTTCTTTTCATTGCATTTATAAGCAAATGAAAAAATGTCAATAGAAAAAACATCTATTAGACATTAAATTAAAATTTAGAATTAAAACGCCCAATTATAATTGTTTAATTTATCTATGAGTTTTCTAAAATATTCTTTTTATCCATAAACAAATATGTATTCAGTTTCGATGCTCTAGACTAAATATTATGTCCACTGCAGCAATAAAATTTTTTTAATCTCACTGGACGTTTAAGATAATATATATAGATATTATATANTAGATATTTAACTTATAGATATTTTTTTATCAATAAGCCTTTTTTTTCATTTAAAAGAGACATTGAGTCTTTAAATTAAATCAAATTTAGGATACCGGTTAACCCCCTCTCATAATCGATCAATTCTACTGTGCAACTCCTAAAATAATTTTTGTAAATATTATTCCGATAAACAAATCTAATGAGTTACAAAACTCTAAACTAAAAAAACTAAGTACTACACCAGAAAAAAAATTTAACTCATGCTTGAGAGTTCGAGAAAACTCCTTTTAACTAATAGGAGTGGGAGATTCCTGAAATATCAGGCCCAAGCGGAAATTATGTTTACTTATGTACTTATTATCCTGTTTGCGCTAAAAAAATGACAGTCTCATATATATATACATATATACATTACTATTTTTAGTGTCTGATATGTAGAATAAGAAAAAATACAAAATGATATTTTTAAAACGGATCATATTAACATTCTCAATAAATACATTCCTTCTAAATTCTTTAAAAAATAATATAAATTGATTTGTGAACTGTATTTATAGATATTCATAATGCATATCAAAGTATCTTATATACTCGGCTACATTTACTAGTTAAATTAGATGTTAATTACTCGTATGTTATTTTAAAAAGTTATTATAAGAAGAAGAAGAAGTACGTTATTCATAAATGTATTGTTATACCAAATGGAAAATAATTGCCGGATATTACAGATAAAGCTACTTCAGATTATCTCAAACGAAGATATTCGATATGATTTCATGAGTGTGAGTTGTACATTAGTTCTTCAGGGACCACATACATTTTTCTTACATAGAAATGTATAAAAGGTATGAAAGTTTCTTACACTTAATATATATAT
>KZ807239.1:23662-35556 GCA_000696205.2 Oncopeltus fasciatus
GAGAGTTTGTTGACCGTAGATATTATTCTAAGATGATTTTAGTTGGGGTTCGGTCGAGGTAGATCCAAAAAACACAAATTTAAAGAAAATGTATTTTTTAATAAAGGATTATCTGCCAACGTTTCGGCTTACATTGTAAGCCATCTTCAGGGCTATCATGAAGATAAGAGAGGACGTCCTATCCCTAAGTTCACATTTCCATTACAATGTAAGCCGAAACGTTGGCAATAATCCTTCGTAAAAAAAAATACATTTTTTTTAATTTGTGTTTTTATGGATCTACCTCGACCAAACCCCAACTAAAATCATCTTAGGGAGAAGGGAGAGGTTTCCTCGGCTTCGGTGTCCGGCAAAACAGTAAAAAAGAGCATTATACTCCGCCACATAATCCTACAGGGTTAGAATGGTTCTCATTTTACTATTCCGAATGCTGGAATAGTCACTTTAATAGGCCATAGCTGACTCTGGGCTGTAATCAGAGCACTGTACTTTTAAATGGTTTTTCACTTCAAAACCAATTCCGATGTGAGGAAAATAAAATAGCTTTCTGTTCTACTTTAGTGAGCACTTTAAAGGTTATTTTGCATATAATGGCAAAACTCAAAAGATTAATTTTATATTATTTACCGTTTCTTCTTCCGGGTTGAACCGTGTCAAATTGGTGTTATTTGCCGAGCTTTCGCACATCATGTGATGGCTTCTTCAGGTCTGAAAAGAGAATGAAGCCCTGAAGAAGCCATCACATGATGTGCGAAAGCTCGGCAAATAACACCAATTTGACACGGTTCAACCCGGAAGAAGAAACGGTAAATACTTCTGACGACCGTCGAAGCCTACGTGAACATCTAATTTTATATTAACTTGAATTCCATCCCGTCAGGAAGAAGGGCATCACCTCTCGCAAAAAAACTATCAATCATTTAAATAATATATTAAGTTTGTTTTTATTTTTTATATTCTCCATTAGTTAAAATTAATAAATTACAGACTAAAATTACAACACGACCTTTTCTGAAAGAGTGACTTCATAACAATCTACTACTTAAAAAAAATGAAAAACCCTGAAATTGAAATTTTAATTGTTTCTTTTGTTTTAATATTAAAAATAAACCACTGTTATACTTTATAAATTATAAATCAAATATAAATCCTCCATCAAGTCTCTGAGCTCTGGGCTATGTGTAATTTGGATTCTTTGTCGAATATCATCATCGTCGTTAATAATTTTGTAAATAAAAAGGTCTATTACAGACAGTAATTGCGTCCCAAAAGGGATTATGATTGGTCTTAACTTGTTAGCAATGGGATTTTTATCCAGGATTTTTTACATGGATAAGATTTTGGTAGAAGTTCTTTATTATCTAATGTTTTTAGGCTGACAATTTTGCAAGAAGGAATTTTATCAGGGAAAGTCTGCAGTCCAATTAATTTTGTAAAAACTAGATTTTTGTTTATTTTATAATACTTTATTTTGGGAGAGATTTTTCAACAACGTTTTTTTTCGTTAGGACATTTGTCAGGGCGGAGCTTGTGGCAAAAGATTTTTTTATAAACCGGGGAGAATTTCAGTAGGAACTTATAAATGTAAAAGTTACATTTCTTGTAATGTATATAATCATACATTATATAGAAGTACTGACTTTATAGTTATTTAGAATTTTATTCATGATATTTTCACCATAATTTAGTTAATTTAATTTCAAGTGCTTGTAAGTCAAAAGCAATAAATATTACATAAATGTTTTTAAATAAAAATTCATAAGGTTATTCAATTAATTAAAGTTTCCATTTTACATAGAGATAAGATGAATTTATATGGATAAGTGAGATAGTTATTCATCCCATTGCGTCGAATATAAGATTTGTCAAAAAACTACCCAATTTTTTTATTAGCTTATTTCAAGGAAATAAAGGTGACACATTAACACTACTAATATATATGAATCGCAGGTAGCGGGAATTATCTCACTGCTGTATAGATCTCTGAGATCTGGCCAAGTCCACATAAGTAGTCAACATGTTATGGCTAAAAAGCCTAAAAAATTTGTCTATTCTGTCTCTAGCGGTAACCCGTTCAAAATTCGGTAATTTGTGCGGTAATTGTGTGCCATTCCGCAAACCTTTGGATGACTTCGTTAATTTCTAAAGTAGGCTAAAACTTTCTGTAAAGTGGAAAAGATTTAAAGGGGGAGCATTCCATTTTAAATCATAATATGTTAGTTTCTAATAGACATAGTTTTAATTATAACATTTAAGAGTGGAACTTGAAGTGTTGGGAATTACTTTTGGCTAAAATCTCATAAGGGAGAATATAAGATATGATCAAATTAAAAAATTGCTATTTTCTTCGCTATATTAGTACTATAGAATAATAAATATTACATAATATATTTCATGAAAGGCACACAACTCGAAAATATATAAGAATGTATTAGGAGGATTAAACGCTCACTCCTATCTCTCTCCTTCCTCTAGTCCCATATTTACTAGATTTACAGTCGGTTCACCTCCGGTCTTTTGATAATACCTATGGTAATCAAATCACGATTCCTTCTTATCAGAATTTTGCCATTTAAAGGACTTATGTGAGAAGACCAGAACCAGAAAGAACAATTAGATATCAGTCAATCAAAGTAGTATGTATGTAACCATAAAAAAAAAATTGTCTTTCAGTCATACAGTCTTACCCCACGATATATTCTGAAGATATTTGAGACGCACATAAGTTATTTACTGCGCATGTGTGGTTTCTGACTTGTCACGTGCTCCGAACACGCCTTTATCGATCTCACTCTGAAGGGTTACTGGGATAATTATTCTATTGTATCAAAAGCATAAATAATATTTCATTCATTCATTCCTTCATATAATTCCAAGTGAAAGGTTACCAATTGCCTAAAGAATATGCATTCTATTGTTCTTGAATTGTATTGAAGACAGATATTAACTTAATTTCTCTAAAAATTAATATTTATTGATGTTTGAAAATATAAAATTTCTTACGAATATTGGTAACTAAATAAAAGTGCTAAGTTAGTTTAACTTGCACCATTTAAAAAATATAGGTCAAAATGTATAAAATACTAAAGACACATTATATTCTAAAATTCATTATTATAGCAGGGAATAAACTAACTAAACTCTCTTCTTTCATTAGCAGTCTCTTCATTATAAAAATTTAAAAAAACAAATTTTAACGATGTAGGAATTTTCAATTCAATACTAGTATTATTTTGCCCATTCTCTTTTAATAATGTACTAAACAAAGTATGGAAATCTGAAAGTCGGAAACATTATCTGTCTGTGGGAAGACATTTATGCCAAAACTAGACACACCCAACGCCATTAAGTCCTCTGGAGTGATGTAAAATTTGCTTAAATTAGCAAAATAATAATAAATTGCAATTAGATAAGTCATAAGGTAATGGCTCAATCTTACTAGTTTGAAATAGGTTCAATAACGAACTCTATTGTACTCTCTCCATTTAAAAGCGACTTTCTCTTATTAAAAACTAAGTACAAATAAATGAAAAGTGCTTATTTACAAAGATATTTCAAAAACGTACTAAATTGTCTACTTTCACTAGTTACTTATTTAATTCTGACGCGCGATCTGACACGGAATGTGACGCTGACTCTAGGGCTGCTGGCAAGCAGCATTTATAAATTTATAGAAGGCTCTAGGCAGGCCGAAATATATTGAGAAGCTCTGCTGACAAAAATGATTTACCCTTATAAGTAGAACGTCATGAGGAAGCAGGTGGCCACCTGCTTTAATTGGTCCCTTCCCGTACAGGTCTGGTCCTCTCGTTACGTACTTCCCTCGAAGTAAGCTTTTAACACTACACATTCCTACATAGTGGAAGTTTAAAATATTATATATACATATACTGTACGTGCTCTATTGTCTGTAATATTTAAAGTAATGGGAATAAATTCAGTATTAAGCTTTACTTTTTTTTTTTTTTTTTTTTTTTTTTTTTTTTTTTTTTGCCAAACTTAGGATTAGCTTGTTAGTTGTTCGGTCGACGAGAAAGGGGAGGTTTACAGAAGGACCAAATTTTTAAATCTTCGTTATTAGTATTATGAAAAAAAAAATGTAACGAACAGAATAGGTGTAAAATATTATTTTTAAACATTTTTCATTGGTCACCTTCTCTCCTCATGTGATTGATATTGTATGTCATTTTTTTTCTCTAATTCATTGTGGTGATCAAATTACAAAATTGTTTTAATTTAACTGAATGTAATAAATAAATAAAGGTTAAAAAAAAAAAAAAACATTTTGCTCTATAATATTTTTACTAAAAAATCTTCTATTTTTTATAACGTTTATTTACATATTACATTCTGTTAAAAATAAATAAAAACATTTTGTAATTTGATTACAATGAAAATAGAAGAAAATTATAATTAATAATAGAAAAAAATGACAATGAATCATGTTAAAAAATATATTTATGAATTTAATTCCGAGTGTTAGGCAGGTTATCTTATTTCCCAAATATTGAAACCAAATTTGGTAGATCTTTTCATTTCAAATTCTTGAAGGGCTTCATTTTTGGTACAAATGTAATAAGAAAATGGAGATTGAGTAGGGACCAAAATTGTATAACCATAATATCTTCGTTGTAATTTCAAGGTTGTTTAAAGGTGTATAATGTGATTTTAGATCTATAACATTTTTACGATCAACGCTATTTAAGTAAGAAATTTAAAATGTAACTTATATGGTTGAGCGCTTTTCCCACTCTACTTTCCCGGCCTAGATCAAGCATTTTGTGCAGATATCATACTGTTAAAGACTAGGGAAGTAGGTGGCTTGTGAACCAGACCTGTACAAGAAAGGGTCCATCGAAGGATGACACCTTTTTCCTTTCTTGAGAAGGCTTAATTAGAAATCCGTATAGAGCTTAAAAGGCTTGCCTCGCCAGTTCCACGAAGTTATAAAAGAAGCTCGCCAGCACCCCCACGAGTCAGTGTTAAGCCTCCGTTTGTGGCAGATTCCGTGTCAGATCGCGTACCGCAGAGCGTCGTCCTGATAATAGTGATAAGTGATAAGTTACAGTGATTAACTAGCTATCTTGAGGCCTCTTTGTAAATAAACATAATTAATATATTATCTGTAAGTAATTTTATATTTTATGTTTATTTATTTGTTAGTTATTAAGGGTAATAATGCAGTAGGTTGTGTACATGTGGATATTTACTAATGTAACTAGAGAGTATTAGCATTCCCCCATACCCTTCCTTCCTACACACTCATAAGTAAAGCTTAGTGATCATACATATTATGCACATTGTTTCCATCTGGCCTGTAATAAATTACCTACTTTACTCTTATTTATATTCATCTTAGTGAAACATGGGTAATTTTAGATTAAGTAGCTCTTGTGTGAGGGATTTTCAAGGAATGTATATGTTATTTATTTATTTGCCAATTTGGCTTATTAACACTATTTCGAAAGAAGAGATAATTCAAGAGGCAAACCATTGCAAACTGATTCAGTGGGCTCAGTATAAACTAAAACATTAACTTCATCCAGACCTGAAGCACGAAGGATGGACGGAAGCATTGTAAACATGATGAATGTTTGTTCTACGCTTTAGGTCTACCATCATCAGTCATATAGACCACTCTAAAAACTTTAGAATATACACATGAAAACAATTTTTGAGTCTAGCAGGCAGAATCATTATCAGAGAAATATCGAAAATGTTTCCAATTTGTTTCACAAGAGTTACATCACTACCTACTTGTTAACCAATACTTCATCCTAATCTATATAAAATATATCAACCAAATATTAATCTTTGCATCAATTCAAAACATAGAATGAATTAAATAATTTATTAGTAAAATTTTACAGGTTTTTATTATTTATCTCAGTGGCTTCAGCTGGGACGCTAGATAAAAGCCTCGTGAAACTCGGTACACCACTTCCATGGAAGAAGGGAATCTGTAAGAATGAGATCCTAGAAGAGCCAATAAACTTTCTCCCGGAAAAGGTAAGAATCCATACCTCATATCTTTTATCGAGATTGTAGTAGTAGATGTAAACTACAGCCGATCGATCGATTTTGCCAAGAGACAATAAAAGCTGTTAGCTCTGATGAATATACGCTCCAATCGGGGAACGTACATTTACAATAAGCGGATAAGTACGCCTTCTGCTAGACCTATCACTCCTCACATTGCCACCTCCCTCATATAAATTACAACCCTTATACCGATACCTTCACTACCCTAAAATATTAATTTAATAATAATCTAAGCCGTAAAGTCTAGAAAGTGGTATTTGTGCTAATGTTAAGCGCTGGTGAGACGATGTGCGTTATTGATGCTATGAACAGTTTTGTAAGTTGATGGCCATAGAATGTTATTAATAAAATACAGCTTTTTCTTTTTCTGTATAACTACAATTATCCCAGCAGATTGGATTGGCTTATTATTATTATTATTACTAAGATGGTTTGAGTAAATCTTCTCATAAAGGAGGCAGTAATAATCAACAAGAATATGAAAATAATCAAAGCTACCTTAGTAACACTAGTTAAATGAGTCGAGATTTTTAACCAGGAATTAAAGCTATTCATGTTGCTGCTGCGACTTCAGTAAAATTTCCTCCATTCTTTACCGTTCCTACACGTGAGAAGCTATATAACTGGTAATTTCTAACTTATGTATATATATATATAAAGCTTTTAACACTACACATTCCTACATAGTGGAAGNTATATATATCTTGTAATATCTTGGATATTGTTGGAATTACAAACAAGTTTATGTTATTTATTAGATATTGAGAATGAGCGCCTGTGAGGTCTTGTATTCTAATCGCGGACCCCAAGCTCTTTTTCAGAACTATTCGTACCTTCTCTGCCATACTGTGCACTAGACTAGGTTACAAGTAGTTCACTGTACTCCCTGAGTTTTCTAACAGCAGCAGTTTATAATAGGTAAATAAAATACACACTCACACACATACACACAGATATATATATATAAATATATATATATATATATATATATATACATAAATTAATGTTCAGTTCATCTATTCATGTGTTCACATCTTATCTCATTTGGATGCCATACACCTCACTCTAAATGAAGTTCACTAAATAATATTTATAATTTAATCATTTAAATCAGACATTTTTTTTTACGATATGATATTATTACATTAGTGATATGAGCACATGAGAGCATATCAAAAACCCAGGCTCCGCAGCCGTTTAGTTAAAATAAATTTTCTTTTAAAAATAATCCCTTTGCACTTAATAAAAAGAATGCACTTTCAATAAATGGAGTAGATTGAAGCAGAGCCACCCCCACCCCCTGCGCCAGACGCAATAAACTTTTTATGTATCTGTTGCCAAGGGAACGGTTCGATCGTTGTCGAGTTGGTTTGGCGGCAGATTCTATACAATTCATCTCTCCATATTAAAAAGCTCTTCTCCTCTCACTCTCGATAATTTAATGGCGTCAAAGCACATTCAAGGATTGATTATGAGCTGAATTATATCCCCTCCCCCACGTGCTGAGCACAAACTGGACATATACTGTGTACTATTTTATCAAAACATGAGACTCTGGATCAATATCCCGGACAAGGCAAAACAAGACTTGGTACATGCGTACTGAGACATTGTCGTTCCAAATAACCCCCCATTTGTCTTCTATACAAATATTACAAATATTCCTATTAAACTTTACTTATCAGTTACAATATTCAACTACATTTTTCTACACATGATGATATGGAACTATAATGAAAGTTGTTGTTTTTTCAGCAGTTTTTGTGCCTACAATTTAAGTTGGAATAAACGTTTGGATTACATTTCACACAATATATACTTTATAATTTTTAGGGTTGTCGATACACGTAAGTCATCATCAGAAACAGTAAGAGAAGCTATGAGTAATGAGTTATAACTCGTATTATCAATCATCAGTCATATACCTACTTTGCAACTGACCATTGCTTTCCTTTAACATCTTAGTACCTCTCTTTTAAAATTGCAACTGATGATACATTTTTTTTTTTTTTTAAATAAGTGTTAGCCTTTTTTTTTCAACTATTTAGGATCATTGAGGGAGGGACTATATACAGGTTGCCATTCAATTCTAAACATTCATGGCTTAGGACAAGCCTTTATTAATCGGTAAAAGCTTGTCCAGGGCAGGATTTGAACCTGCATCGCCAGGATTGCGTTGACTAACCCCATAATTTGTTTGTGCATGCTTACGTACGTGAGCACGTGCATGAGAGCGAGCGTGCGAGTGTTTTTGTGTGTGAAACCGTTTAAAGGTGAAAAATTTGATTCTTTAACGTTTGTGTTCTAAATCATTTTTACGATCAAGGGTGAATAAGTAAGAAATTTACTAATTTAACTACGATGGGTGAGCGCTTCTCTCACTCTACCTTCCCGGCTAGTCTACCTCAAGCCTTATGCAGTTATACTTTTCCCAACCATTGTTCCCTGTGGTTTATAAGTTCTATTTCCTAATTTTTCTCATTCATGTCCATTTACGAAATATACTCAGATTAGGTAGCTTCTACGTGATAGACTTTTTAGTGAGTAAAATATAATGAAATAAAATATATTTTGAAAAATTGAATGTTAACAACAGTAAATTACATAATAATATATAAACAATTGTATTTTGTCTCCTAACAAAAATTGGTAATAAAAAAATCTGCAAATTTCAAAATTTGCTGGTCTAGAGTGACTAGACACAAAAAGCTCATCTTTAGAAGAGCTTCTTGAATACCCTTTCAGCATATTTCTCATAGGGAAAAGCAACTTTCTGATGGCTTCATGACGCAACTTTTGAAAATTTCTACGGATCGTCACCGACCCTAGATTGGAGAAGCTTAAATATGGTTCTTTAAAATTTGTGTGTGTGTGTGTGTGTGTGTGTGTGTGTGTGTGTGTGTGTGTTTATATATAGACGGATATTCATTTTAGCTGCTCCAGCGTACTTATTTATTCTTTTTAATTCACTTAGCATTCTAAACAACTAAAATACTGGCACATATATTTACAGTTCTATAATGGGCTTTGGTTTGATGGACTTAGCTATGGAACTTTCTTCAATGATGTATACAGAAAGTGCATCACCCTAAACTTAGCACTCAACGACAACGTTGTCAAACTTAATGTTTCAGAATACATCCCAGTGTAAGTACAGACATTTCTCCTTTCACCTAGTATTTTAAAAATCCCAGTATCTCACTAATATATGTTAAATTAAACTATTTCGAATGGGAATAAAAGAGTTTATAAAAAAAAAAGTACCGTTCTATCAAATTCAAAAGAGACAGTATGTATTTTAATCTTATTTAATACTTATCAATACTTCAAAATCCATTTAGAATATTCTCTAAGGTTGACAAATCGTATACGAATACTTAAAAAAAACCCTCAGTTTTGTTTGAATTTTATCAAAGAAGTAATACAACAGTGTTCAATGAAATTATCGTTATTTTAAAGCATTACTGAAAATAAAATTCACTGCCACTGAAGCAACTCGTGAAAATATTAAACATGAAGTGGAAGGTGACATTGACCTAATGGACATTGATAAGGTCCTTCAGGATGCTGTTGAGGCAAATCTGTCCACGACAATTGAGAAAAAATCCTTTATGATTTTGGAATTTCGAAGCAGTTATTCATCATGAGTTTGTTCCTGATGGGTGCTTAATGAATTTTGAACTCTACTGCTAAAAACTGAAAGGATGGTATGCAAAGTTGTCTGAGTGTTTTCTGATTTGATCAATAATAATAAGTTTTATTTCAACAAGATATTGCACATCCTCACACTTCCCGTCTTGCCAAAGAAAGGTTTATGTGTTCGAACTCCTGCTTTATCCACCTCATAATACAGACGTTGCACCAACGGATTATTACTTGTTTGGATGCGTGGCTCATTTTCTTTAAGGGAAAATATGTGATAATTTGGGGAAGTTGAAATGCGATCCGAGAGTTCTTTGACGGCCATCCCAAGAAATGGTATCAGCGTGGGATCGAGCAATTAGCTAGAGAAGGCGTATAGCGGTAGATAACAATGGACCATACTTTGAGTATTAATTGTATTTATAATAAAACGATTACATGGTTTAAAAACGGTCATTTAATTTTACATACTCCTTTAATTGAAGGCCTCACAAAAATAGAGATTGGGACCTTAATTTAATACAATTTACATTTGACGGCTATAGGATCTTATTAAAGTACTAGAAGCTGCAATGATACCCGTAGTCACTCTCCTCTACTTGGCGAGAAAGAAGTATTAAGGAACCCCACTATAATAAGGCACCAGAAACAAGTGGCCTCCTTACAAAATTATTAAATTTGTAAAAAAAAAAAGCTCACTCTAAACAGGTAAAAGAATCCATAAGGAAACTTTACTTTTTCAGGACGGGACAACAGAGAACGAATAAGTGAAGGAAATGGACCATAACCTTATCAGCTGGGGGTGCAGGTCGAACCTCATAAGTTGCAGGGTGCTTACCATGGTGCAAATATAAATACAGATCTTCTTAAGGTGAAAGTAAAAATTTACTGCGCTCGTAAGTCCGTTAGTGTGTTTACTATTTGTAGTAAACAAGATGGAAGACCCGTAGGCGGGAAAAAATTATCGCAGGAAGGAGTCAGAATGTCAAGTAAGAGATAAGCACGCCAGAGAACACCGTTCAAAAGCAATAGAGCGTGCTTGTGGCAGCAAGTCAAGGGGTCTGCCGAAGCCTGAAGTATCACGCAATGTAGTTTAAGTAATGCTTTGACCTTTTACTCAAAGGAAAATTGACACTTTGATTTTCTACACTTTAGAAGATTAAGATCCTCGATTCATCAAATGTTTAGCTTGAAGATAATTTTGAAGAAGTCCCTAGAGTATTGGATGACGACACATCACCTGTTCGTCTATTTCCGCAGTGAGAACTAACTTAGACGACTTGGGAAACCCCTTAAAACTATACACATGCTTAAAACACTTTGGTTGATGTGAATAACTTTGTCTGGATCTAGGAAATCAAAAGTTCAACTGAATGAGAGGAGGTATACCTAACTATATAGATGGTCGTTGGCATTTAATGTTTTGTAATTAATAAATGACCCTTGAAAATAACTAAAAGAAAATGGATTTTTGACCAGTGGAACTATTTGCGAAAGATTAGTGCAAGTATCGATGACTTGGTTGTGCGTAAGAGTAGGCGACAAGCAATACAGTAAACTAATACATGAGTACCAGGGGCAGTAGGGACAAAAGTGCTTGTGAGGATGAGCCCATTTTCATTTGATATTGCTGATTACTTGGGCTCATTACTTCAAAAAAAAAAAATTATAATAAACCAAAGATTCACAGGTGTCATCTCGGGCAAAATAAACACTTCAACTGTAGTATTCACTTATTCCACAACTGCTGATTCAACTTGTCCTTGCCTATGAGTCTGACACCTGGACACTGACTCCCGCAGAAGTAACAGAAATTTTGGCGTTCGAAAGGCGAACTGTTGGTGAGATTAGGCGAACATTGGAAAGAGCTTTTCCAGTTTTATGGAGAAGACCTGGTGACCAGCATAAAGCTTGGAATGATTGCACGAAAATTAGAGGGCTAGATCTCATGAACTGTTTAAAGAGAAGTTGTACCGAACGAGAGGATGAGAAAATTACCTTCCTTGTTTTGTGGTTGTCTGGAAATACCTCCACATTTGGTACTAATTGAAAAATCTATATTCTTAATTAAATTAAAATTGAAAACCATTTCAGATTTATTTTACGTTAAATACAAAGGGATTAATTTTTTTTTAATACTGAAAGGGCATCACTTTTGTTTATTTCAGTTTCGAATGGTTATCAGCATTTATCACACCTTTTATATATAT
>KZ807239.1:45971-68427 GCA_000696205.2 Oncopeltus fasciatus
ATATATATATATATAATAGAAATGAAAATATAATTTAATTTTATTGCATTCTAGAGCATTCACTAATAAACTTTACCACAAGTTTGGATTAAGCTAAAGTTTATTTTCATAATAATAAGTTAACTTTCACAAATACACTTATTTTATTAAGAAATTTTAATGTTAATTTGGCTGATCTATAGCTGAAAAAAAGTTATTTGGTTTCCTGTTAAGCAATATTAACAAAATAATTATATATGTGCCTCCCATGAGAGGCAAAACAATGCTTTATAAACCCTATAACAAGGATTCAATAAAAACTCAATTTTTAATTTTTCCATGATTGTGATTTATATCATGAAGGAAAATGTGGATCATATTGAGTGTTGACTAATTTTTAAAATAATTTAATATTTATTAAAAAAATCAAAATTTCAAAATCATTATACAATTTGCCTTAATATTAATTGTAAAATAATTATAAAATGTATAGTCGGTATTTGCTAGTGGACTCTGCTAAATGAGAATAAGTTGTTGAAAAAACAGGTTTCAGACCTCGGATAGTCATACATGCAGGACATGTTGCTTATTGAGACCTATAATATAAAAAAAAATTTTTTTAATTCAATAATTTCTTTGTATGTTAGATGAATAAATATTTCAAGTAAAAAATATACCTATATTTTTTGCCTAAAATAATTTAAGGATTGATTACCCCATACCATTAAATGAATTCAAAGGCATAATTTTATAATATGAACTATGCAAACAAGATTTAGATTATAATTTANTATTAGCACATAAACCTTCAATATGCTTATCTAGCTTATACATTGATAAGCTGTGTTTCCTTTGTTCTCCTCATCTAATTATAGTAGAAAGCCTGCTGGAATTTTTTGGAAGTTAGGTGTGAGAAAATTAAAATATATAAAGATTTTACCATTGATGTTTTTTGCACAGGTTTAGACTAGGTCACAGATATTTACTGCACATTCTCTGTTTCTAATTTGTCTGATTAAGCTTCTTTTAGTCTCAATAAAAGAGATCACTTTAAATCAATCCATTTATAAAAAAAACTTTTTGAAATAATAGTATATTAAAGGAGTATTGCAGAAAATATTGTTGGAAGCTTTCTATTTACAGAAAGTTAGGTCTTCAGCCACATTTGAAAGTAACTTGAAACTATTGGAACAGTACTGCTTAATTTTTGCACTTATTTTTGTACAGGTTTGGAACTAATTCCATATTCCTTAGTATAAACCTATAATACATATGTAAATTTGTTGAAGTTTCCCTGTTTCAAAATGTGCCAGACCCTAATCCTGACCAACACTATCACTGAAATAGTGGTTTATAATTTTCACATTTATATCATCCACCTAGGTATTTTATATTAAAATGGGCAGCTAGTTCTAAGCTCTAATTTCTTCTTTAAGTGTAAATGTGGATTAGAAATAAAAAATAACTTAGACAGTTTTTTTGCTTATTGAATGGAGTGTTTCCCTACAATATCTGAGACCAACCTTCAAAACTTTCTAAAAATTACTTTTCCACATTTCTCTTCATTCAAGAATTTTTGCTCATTTAGGGCTTCTCATTTGAATAATATTACACAATACTATAACTATCCCCCCCCCCCCTTTCTTGAAGGATAATTTATTTTTTTCTTTTTGTTTAATGCTTAAAATTATTTATCTATATTTAAAAACAGTGTTTATTTATTTTTTAAGCATAGCTTTAAAAGTTAAAATTAAGTTTATTATTGGGAAAAATAAAAATAAATTGTATTTTTTTTGACAGATATAATTGGGGAATGATAAGTACTTACTTTTTTCCTCAAAGCAAGAAATAAATATAACTATATGGGATATTGATATCTTATATTTTTTTTCTCTCTTTTTTATTTGTATTTTCGATGTTAAATGACCCTAAGAGCCTGATAGGAACTATTTTAGTTATTTTAATCTTGACTAATTATGGAATATTTATGGCTACTTGATATATCGCTCTATTTTATGGTTTTGTCTTCTAATATTTTAGCACTTGTTATTTATATAAGTTTCCTTCTTACATTTTAATTTAGTTAGTAGGCAAAATATTTTAGCCTAATATTATCAGACTAGTGTTTTTAAACTAGGGATTGGATAATACTCACTTAAAAGTATTTATGGTAGGTACCAGTTTTATATGAGGCTATCAATAATGTAACTAAATTAACTATTTCTTTCTGAAATTTTTTCATTTGTGAAGTTTTCAAGCAATATGAGCAAAATTCTATAAATAATTTTTCTTCTTGTAGTTGTGACAAATTCGTTTCACTTTTATTTAGAAATCTCTCCTTCCTGAACTTATGAAATATTCAAATAACTTTTGATAATACATTTTTTTATGACCTTTATTTACATATTACATTCTGTTAAAAATAAATAAAAACAGTTTGTAATTTGATTACAATGAATAATAATAAAAAAAATTACATTAATGAAAGTCACATGAGGAGAGAATGTGACCAGTGACACCTCTCTACTTTTGATAATTGTGGTAAAGTAATCCCACATTCCATTATTAATTTGAATCGTACCGGGAGCCAGAAGAAAAATCTCAATACCTCTGTCAGGTATCAAACCCGGAACCCCCCCCCCTCACTTACTTATAAAAAATATATTGATCAGTAAGTCAAAATCTTCAAGAACAGTGTTTTTATGTATTCCTATAGATTGGCTTAATTCAGAATTATGTTTTTCTCCTGCATTTTTATAGTGGTTATGAAACCCAACTTCAATTTACGATGTGTGACCAGTATTATTTATATGTTTCCTATCATATACTGAGCTAGTAATTTTTATTACAAATGTAGAATGCCATGTAAAAACCAATAGAACTGTTTGGTTTTCACTATCCCAATTTTCAGATCTTTTGACTTAGTAAAGAGGAAAGTGTGCATCATTAGTAATGTCTCTTTACATCTGGCAGTCGTAGGTTTCACAAGAAAGGATTTAAATTTATCTAATGACCCCTACAACAGAACTCAATCCAGATATTCAACATATCCATGAGATGATGGAAAAATATCAATTTACTATGATGCAATTAGTTTAAAGAATATATTACTGACTTTATTATTAAAGGTACTTAGTAACTTAATGTTTTATATTCAGTTTTTTTTTTTTATGACTTTATAGAACGTTAAAAAAATACAATGGAAAAATCTAAGCTTTTCATAGACCTTTTGGCTGTTAACAACTAAAATTCTACCCAAGAATATATTCATTTATGTCATTACATAAGGAAGCTGAACAGGGTAACTGGCATTCTTTTTACACTAAGATTTAAAAATAGAGATGATTGAGGATATGGAAATATAGTGGTGATAAAATTCTATACTTTTTAATAATGCTGCCTTATTATACTCTGTAATGAAAAACATTTGAGACTCATCTCATCATCTTATTTAACTTTAAATATTGAGGGCATGTCTATGTTAAATTAAACCTATTATTTCCTCGACTAACCCAGATGTTGATTCAGAACAAGGATATTACCTATGTTAAGATATATAAAATAATGTCTAAATTGTTTTTGAAATTACAACTTTTTTATTCTTTCAGAATTGCCCAAAAATTTGTGCACTTTACTTTCTCTTGCGGCTCTTCTAATAGATGTATAGAGAACTTTTGAAATTTCTTATGTAAAAGATAGTTTCATCGCTTTTCTTAATAAAAATAATGCATTATAGATAAAGGTAATTTTATCCAATTCAAAACCAAAACTTTTAAACTTTCTAATGGTTACATTTAGTGATTGACAGTCTTAAAGTTTTTTTATTTTTTAAGTATTAATAACACTCTCACTTATTCATCATAAAATGTCATGTAAAAACCAATAGAACTGTTTGGTTTTCACTATCCCAACTTTCAGATCTTTTGACTTAGTAAAGAGGAAAGTGTGTATCATTAGGAATGTCTCTTTACATCTGGCAGTCATAGGTTTCACAAGAAAGGATTTAAATTTATCTAATGACCCCTATAACAGAATCCAGAAATTCAACATATCCATGAGATTTCAGCCCTGAAGAAGCCATCACATGATGTGCGAAAGCTCGGCAAATAACAACAATTTGACACGGAAGAAGAAACGGTAAATACATCTGACGACTGTTGAAGCCTACATGAACATTATTATCTTAGTTTCTCATACCAATATTATAGACTGTATTAAAAACTTTTGGAATCAGATGAATGAAAGGTGCGTAACCATGAATTGAATTATGTCAATCTCTTCGTTGAGGAATTCCCTTTTTAATTACTCAGCATATAACGAGTTTGAACTCTTTGACGTGTCAGTAATAACCAGTACATTTTTGTACTCAACAAAATTTTCTCATAAAAAGCATATTTAAAAGTGTAACTGTTAACTTGATCACTCTCCCTCTTAATTATTTTTCTAAACAAAATTTGGTGTGTAGCGTTACACAAAACTTTCATTAAGCTGCTAAATGCATAACAAAAATATTTAAGTATATTAATGTGATTTTTACATGAAAAAAAAAATTTAGTTTTGCCTGAAAATCCAAGGACTACTAAAAAAAAAGTCTATCTGAAATATTTGGTTTACCTTAATGAAACAGCACAAATTTGATTATTGAAAGTAAGGAGGCTTACATGACATGGAATTTTTAATTCAAATAAAAATTATTCATGAACTACGATGTGATTTTGCTTATTTTTGCAGTTGCTGTATGAGAGACTTTTTCTTTTAGTTTTTCTCATTTACTTTAATTTCCTTATTGTTCTCTGTTTCTTATAAAATCACTGTAGGACTTAAAGTTCTGAAAGTGCTCAGTTTCTTTGAATATTCAATTCAAACTTCATGTCAGTGTGTTAAAGAAAATTGGATTTAATTTTATTATGATACATTATATTATTTCATAAGGCTAGCTGAAATAAATTATGATTATGGCTAAATTTTATTTTCAGAATTAAAATGCCGCTTGAAGAGTATCAGTCTACTATTGGTGCCTTGGCTGCAGTTTTCACTCTCTTCCAATTATTCTCTCCTATGTAAGTCATTCTCTTCAAGATACAAAAAAAAAAGTTTAAGAATTTAGGCATATTGCTTTGATTTCCATGAAATGTGTCTGCCATTAGACAGAATGATTACCACAAATAGAAATATTAATATTTACTATAAATATAGTAATTATTTATGTTATATTTTAAATGAGTTGTGAAAAATTATCAATAATGTTACAATGCCAACCATATTCAGGGCTAATATCACTTGTAGCAAGGAGTGGAGTGTGTAGGTCTTTCTATCACAACCATTAACCCTGAATATGGCTTATATTGGCATTTTTATCTTCTTTCCCTGTCTATTTTAGATTGCAGTTCAGTAGTCAGTGAAAGCTGTCTTTTTCTTTCTCTTCTGTCACCTCAGTTAGGTCTGAGTGACAACAGACAGATTTACTAGTATTCTTTTTAATACAAAACTCCTATATAATAAACTCTTTGCCTTTTTAGCCAGTATCATAATGACTCATTTTATCATTGGGCTTTCCTTCGTTGCCCGAGTATATGGTCTCGAAATCCTGATGCTGCGGGTTCAAATCCAGTCCAGAGCAATTTTTATTTATATATTTATTGGGTGTTTAGAATAGGGTGGCAACCTGTAGATAGCCCCTACCTCCATAACCCTAAATGGTTGAAAGGGAGGCTAACACTATAATAATAATAAAAAGTGAGAATTTGAAATTTTTTTTATTCTATTTTTTGTTATGACTATGAGGAAGTAAAGATTATTTTTCTGGGATCTTTATATATTATTATTCTATAAGTTTTCCTATTATTGTGGTTTCTTTGTTTCAGAATTGTCTGCAGAGATGTAATAAAACAGGGTACGACTGGTAATATGGAACCCACAGCTTTCATTGGAGGATTTGCCTTGTATGACTTTTTATTTTAATATATATTTATCAAAAAGAAAGAAAGTAATACAAAGTCATAAAAATTTTCAGGTTCACTGTAATATATACTTATGTAAATAAGTTTACTTAAGTATATATTACATACTTGTAAAAGTAATGACAATTTTTAATATAAAACCTATTAAACAATGGCCCTACACTGTACTGTACACTAATAATAATAATTACACTGCATTGTGTACTAAAGTAATTGAATGGGATTTTCTTCTTTCCTAATCATGTATGTTAAACCTTGATTAATAGAAGTATAGGTTAGGGTCTCTTGTGCTTTCCTGCTACTTGAGACTATTTTTTCATATAGTAAGTGATCATTTGCTCTAAGCATTTCCATTTCCAGTATCAACAGTTAGGCCCTGACAGTGGATACACAGTGATTTTTCCTATACTTTTATTTCGCTCACCTAGGAGTCTAGGAGACCTCTAGGGAGAAGTTTCAGATACAGCAGGATTAGGGATCTGGTATTGCAGATGCTAGCCTGTCCAGTTAGTGATCAGAAAATGTGGGCGCGAATCCCAGTGTGGTTGAAACATTTTTCTTTAAATGCATATTGTAAATTATTATTGCAAAGATTCTCAATTAATATTAATGGTGTATCATTTGTTAATCTTCTTTCAAATAAATTTAGGAAATTGTTTTAAATTTTACTATCCATGAGAAACTTAATTTTTCCTTGCGGAGAAAGATTTTTAAAGATTTCTTTTACTTGGAAACAGTTTCTCTACACTTTTTTGCCATTCTTATTGATAAGGATCTCCAACTATTTCTCTTCATCTTTCTTTTAGTGTATTTAGTTTATGATACTTAATGTCTGTTCAACATATCACATCTTTCAAGTTTCTCCATTCTTCCTAAAATTGTATTGTGTTGAGAGTATAATTATGAAATTTCTTTAAATTTAATAAGATTTAGCAATTTTAATTCCAATTATTTGTTTCTAATTTCATACATCTGACCTTTGTTACCAGTGGATAATTACTAAATAATTTTTAAGAGATTATTTTAGAAAATAAAATGAAAACACTAAAACAAAAGTTTGTTTTACTGAGGTTTTAGACCTTGATTTACCAAAATTGCACATTTTGTATTAATAATTGTATTTCTACTATACAAAATAAAATTGGTCTTCATTGCCGTATTCCATTCCCCAATGGAATATATTCTATGGTCATATTCGGGCTGAACATAATCACACATACTTCCTCATGCATGGTGAGATGTTCAACTTTTGTTAAACTTCTGAAAGTGCTTGAGAAAGTGTTAGTGACTGCCCAGAGATAGAAGACAAATAGGAAATTAAATACAGCCAATGGAGATGAATTCCTATAAGTGTTGTGAATATATATTCATTTGTGAAAATAACCCATTTAATTGTATTTTTTATTTTAGGTCAATTCTTTTTTTGCAACAAGGCATATTTATGGGAGATGTGCCCATGATTTCAATCAATGCTCTAGCCCTAATATTGAATATTGGATATCTTTTAGTATTTTATAAATATTCTATTAAAAAGGTACTTATTTATAATTATCAGTATTCAACAATATAGATAACTTAAAGTTTAGCATATTTCTTTTTATATTCAATAAGTAAATAGTTAAATCAGGGCAATGTACACAAAAAAAAAAATTGATACAGAGAAAAACAGCAAAAATTTATAAACCATTTGTTTATTTACATGTGAAAGCAGCAGATTAGTCTATGGTTCTCCCAATTGACAATTTTTATGTGTATTTGAATAATTTTTGATATTGAATTCATAAAAGATTATTTTATACCTACTTATAGTGTAGTATAATATGTGCATATGATATTTTTTCAGTACAGCTTATGGAAAAATGTTCTACAACTTCAAATCAATAATTTTTTTCATTTGGCCAATTTTCAGCAGTTTCTTGGTGAAATTCTATTAAAACCGAGAATTGAACTTGCAGTCTAGTTTGAAGGCCCAAAGCTAAGCCAGTGCCCCAATGAAAAGATCATATATTTTAATACAAAAATTAGTATAATGGAGATTAAGTCAGATCAATAATCTTGAGTCAAATAAGAATTATGAATTTAGAAGGGTGCAAGCAAAAATAGGTAATTGAGATTTTTAATTAGAAATTTTAAATTATTTGAGTTTGAAAGTAGAAAATAAAGTAGAAATTTCTTTAAAAAAGGATAACTAGGATATAGAAATTAAAATAGTATGAATCAACCATTTAGTAGATATCACTAATAGGAAAAAATTGTCTGCAATATGTTGATAATTTAAGCTTGAAATAATTATAAAACTAGATTGCCAACATATAAAAATTGGCTTTTAAAAGTGTGCTATATTAGTATCAGGTAATATATGGACAAAAATAAAAGGTATAAAACAAACAAAATAATAAGATTTTAATTTAAAATTCAATTTAGGCTTTCTTATAATTATTATTGAACCTGTGATTAAGTATTAACAAATCATAACTTCTGAAATTTTAATTATAATTTTATTATGACAGATCCTTTTAAATAAGCTAGAGAACCAAGTTAAATATTTGCTAAAGTGGAGAAAAATTAAAATGTCTCACAGATGCTATGTAAACAAAGCTAACTAGTTATTTAATATATAATTACATATAAATGTTTGTATGGTTTGTGTGCCTGAGGAACAGGCTCCAGTTTAAAATGTTGACGATAACATATTTTTTAAGGAAGAAAATGTCATTATGAATGGGTGGAAGAATAGAGTCTAGGAGGCAATTAAAGGTGATGTTGGAAATGTCAGGAGCAAGGTTATTTCCCATAGCCAGACAACTTAATCTCGTTATAGTAATAACCTTGGTAAAGGAGGACGTACAGCATAGGCAAAGCGGACTCGAGATACTTAGACCGGGATAGTGCAATGTGGTCTTGTTGTCCAATGTTTATCATCAATTTGAAGGGCTTTATCAATAGGTATGTTAGGGAAGAGAGATTTGGCATCTAAGGAGCAAAGAATATAGCCTTTAGGGATAAGTAGAAATTCAAGCTGTGTTTTTAGGTCAAATAAGTTTTTCATGTCATATGGGTTTTGTTGGCTAAGAATCTGTAAGTATGGAAGAAGAAATTTACTTAGTTTAGATGAGGGAGAGTTATTTTTGGAGGAGGGTTTCTGGTTTGTGGATTTTAGGGAGGCCGTAACATCTAGGTACTTGGGAATTGTATGAGATAAGTTATAGTATTTATTTTTATAAATGTGTGTTGTGTCATGTAGTTTTTTAATCTGGTTATTAAATTTTGTGATGAGTGCTTGTGTAGAGTATCTGTTGTTGTGGGTGGACGTGTATGTTGTTTTGTCTGAAAGTAAAGTGAGCATTTTATTTTTGTAATCATTCTGTACATAATAACTGTTTTATTGCCTTTGTCAGCTCTGGTTATCATGATATTGCTATTTTCGTTTGTTTTTTTAACTGGTCATCTTTCACCGAAACCCCAACTAGTTTGACTGAACCCCACCAAAGAAATCTTGTGAATAAGAACATTGTTTAAATAAAAAATATCTGTCATGCAGAAACTCTGTAACCTATATAATAGTAGCCTGAACCTGGTTCCTAATTTGGCTAATAATATCATATAGAACAATCAAAGGAATAAGATGATGATAATAATAATAATTAAATATGTGTATATATATGTATATATATATATCTATAANATATTTATTTATATAGAAAGTTTATGTAGAAAATGAAACACTCGCAAATGTGATATATAGTAATCAATAACAGGTGGGATATAGAGTGAAGTGAACACAAAAAGAAAAAATCACAAGTAGCAAAATTTTTGGGGATCTCTCGCCCTTCATCAGTGAGGAGTGAAGAGAGACTGGTGTTGTAGAAAGGACTCAAAGGAAGGGGACGGCGATTGGGTTTTCCCTAATGCTATTGTTGGCAATTGATGCCAGGTCATGTAGTGGCTTTGAGAATGTGGATATGCCTTGCTATGGGAACAGGATGCCCTGTGGTTATTAATTCTGATATTATGGGCGTTGTACATTTTCCTATGTAAAAAGCAGGACAAAACTGCATTGAAGCAGGTAACACAATTTTTGGATGTGTCCTGTCCAATTATAAAAACTGGCAACATGTTCTCGAGTATCAACATCCACTTAACATATAAAATTCAATCCTTATCAACATGCACATCCAGAAATTGTGTATTTTATAAATTTTTGTCATACTTTTTATCAGGATTTTTAGTAATTTAAACTTCACTAATAATTCCTAAATTGAACATTTCAAGGAAAACTATATTCTTCTATTAAATGCAGCTCATAAATTTTACATTTAATATTTATATTTAATACTTAATTTGTATTTGTTTGTTAATTTCTGTTATTGTATGTATATATTAGGATATAACCTATTAAAATATAAAGGGGCGGATCACTATTATGATCAATTATCTAAAGCAAATAAATTATGAAATTTAAGAAACTATTTTATAATAAGTTGTAATGTTTTTATTTTGTGGGACCTAATTTTATTTAATTGGCTCTTGATTAAAAATAATTTTGTCCATCTTTCTTAGCTTTCTCCAACTTTAAAAGCCCTCCCCTGATCTTCAGTGATATGCTTTATTATGTTATTAAAACTGTGTGTCTGTTGAAATCCTATAATATTCAATTAAAAATTAGTTAAAAAGATTTTTATGCAACCTTTTAAAAATATTTGCTTATTATTTTCTTTCCAGGAAGATTTTCTCTCTACGCTAAAACAAGTCGGGGGTTTTATCCTCATTGTACTAACTTATTCTATTTTAGACTCTTTCATCTCTCCTAAAAGAGCAGAACTAATTTCAGGCTCAATCACTACAGTAATGCTATTTACCATGATGGGTTTTCCTCTGTTAAACGCTGTAAGTTTTTTTTTCTCTATGTATGTCACATACTTACTCTACATAAATAGTCACTATTTAGTTACTTCTTTTTACAGAAATATATTTTAACTTTTTGAGAATCTGTGTTGTAATGTTGTTTGTTTTTTTTGGTCATTTTTTTTTTCTGAATTGTGGTAATGATTTAATATTTAATGCTAATGAGTACAGCTAATTTTTTCCTTGACTATCCAGGTTCTTCTATGAAGAAATCCATAAAGGTGCAGGCCACAGATACTCAAATTAAAACTGGCCACACAACTGTTCTTTGCTACATTTCTTGCCTCTATTCTTTTGATTTATTTACTAACTAAACAAAGTACCATTACTTCATTTTTTTAATTTAAGTAAAATCATTTTGTGATACTAACTGCTGTTAATTTCAAAGAATATTGTGATTTCTCTAAATTGTGTTTATAAGTAACATTATATTAGAAGTTATATAATACTCATTAATATACATGGACATCCTAAATTGAAATTTAATTGCAAAAATTTATTAAAACTAAACTCTGGCAGGGAAAAAGGACCCACTAGGTTCGTAGCTGTCCTATGCTCTTTGAGTGTTTTTTTGATGTGGTACACTTCAATTCACTTCACACTTCACTTCAAATTATCATATAAAAATGTATATATAAAATGTATAATGTATTTTTTGAACTAAATGATTTCTTATTATCCCTGATAGAAATAATATGTGAAACTTAATTTTATTCATTTGTAAAGTTAATTATTATTATCTTTTGTTGGTTTATAGAAACAAAAAAAAAGAAGCTTTTTCACATAACAAATTATTTTATAATCCTTTATTACTTCAAAGTGTTATTTTGAATGATCTCTTCATAATGTTACTAAATGATATATATCCTCACATTATTAATGAATTGTTACTCAGCACAAATCTATGAGTAGGTAGGTTGACAGATGGCTTCAACCTCATAAAACCCTTTTTATAATAGTTCAAACTCATAAGACTCTAGACTTTAAAGTCAATGAATTTATCATAGTTAGATTTTGATTTACTAATTAACTAAATTTACTCAAATGGAGTTTTGAACAGAACATTTTTGGATTCTTTTTCATAAGAAATACATTTGGCACATAAAAAATTTTGCCTTGAATAATGATGAATAACTTGACTACTTTTAAATCAGCTAAAAATGTCATAAATGGGCATTTTACACTATCCAGCTATGATGTCACATCTAGGTATCCATTGTCAGTACTCACCAGGAGCCTCTATTGAGTCCTGCTGTCATGTGCTTGCAGACTTCCTGTCTTCTTGTATCTCCAGCCACACAATCTATCTATGCTTTGGTCAGTAGTGTCTATGAAATCTGTTTTTACATTTTTCTGACTACTGCCAATTGCATTTGGCATTATTAAATTAATCTCCCAGTTGTTTGTAGGCTGTTATCTTCCATTATTTATCATGGGTCTAAGTATAATTTGGAGGATCTTCTGCTTAAAGATGAGGAGGCTTTATCACTAAGCTTTATTGTGGCCCAGTTTTCAAACCCATATATAAGAACTGTGTGAATGAGCAAACATAAAATTTTAGTCCTCCTGTCATTAACATATTTTTTAAATATTTCCAAAAATTGATTCAAATCAACTTGAAATAGTCTCCTGTAATGGAAGTGATATCTCCCTTCAGTCTTATAAATTTCCTTAAGATGTTCTCTTAACTCAATACTCTACAAAGATCTTCTCTTTTAATGGTTTCATAAACTGCCTGCTGGTTGTGTATCTTACTGGAAACTCCTGCCCCTTCTCGAGTATCATCCTGTGACCAATTACAATTATCTGGTCAGTTTTGATTTATTCCTCTGTATAATCCACATTGTTAAGCCTATATTTTTTTCCTGGAAATGAAAGCTGGCGATAAAGATAAAGGTACGACTTTGAATAGAATCTCCATACTTAAAAATTGTACGCACTATCAACTTCCTCCATTTAAACAGTAGAGCCTATATCAACCAGATATCTAGAATAAAGTTGTCAACTCATGCAAACATCCTTTTCAATCACAATGTCTCCTTCAAAATCCCAGCAGGTTGGCCTTTAATAGTTTTTCCTGTTATAATTCACAGAAACATATAATTTCCTAACTTTGCCTCCAATCTCAGAAGTTTCAATGCCTTGAGTTCCTTGTAGTAAATGATCATTATCTATAAAAGATATAGATATGGAATATCTATATTTCATATTGATATGGTTAATAACCTGGGAGGTTTGTGAGACCTTTAAGAAATATCTGTCTCAGAAATTTTGAATATTTCAAAACGAATCTTCAATTATTAACAAGCAAAAGTTAGACATCAATTTTGTGTGAGAGACTCACATGGTGCTGAAGTTACCACACCTTGTTAGTGATAAGAAACACAGGTTTGAGTCCCATTTCTTCATTATAAGTATTATTATGATAAAATATTGCAAAAAAATACCTCCAATTATTAGTAGTGCTTTTAGATGTAGTATTGGCAGTAAGTGACTCACCAGTTCACCTTCTGTAGGTTTTGTTGAATAACTTCATATACCTGGAATATTGGGAACCCTTTTGGAGAAAATTTTCTGCCATGGTGAGATGGAAGCTCAAGTAGTTAAGATGTTAGCAAGCTTGACAAATGATTTAGATGATGTTGATTTTATTCCCACTGTAATTGAATTTTTTTTTTCTTTTAAAGTGATAATTATAAAAATAAAATAAAAATAAAAATTTAAAACCTTCAATTATTAATGTTCTCCTGGATAGTTTCAGAAATCTTTGTTCTCTTATTAAGTGTCTGACCAGTCTTCCTTCACATTGAACAATTTTTGACAAATTGGAGGTGTCAGAAACTATTTTTCTTAAGAAGTATAAAATCTAAAATATTTTTGTAAATATCTTCAATTATTATTAATGTCCCCACCAATATCGTTCTCATTAAGAGACTGTTATCAGTTCACCTTCTATAGGTTGTGGTGTACTACTTTGCACACCTGTGAGGTTGGTGAAAGCTCTAGAGAGAAGTTTTTCTGTCTGAGATTAACCCATTTGGTCAGTAATTTGGTGGCAGAGGCATCACACCTTGACTGGCAGAAACTATTATTTTTTTTCAATTCAACTTCATTCCATAGTGTTTTTTTATTTTCCTTTTTCTGAGTTAAGTTTGAAAATAATGTCTCTTCGAGGTTTTTCCCTTTATTTATTGCAGTAGCTTTAAAACAAAATAATTGGTTGATAACCTGACCATAAAAAGTGATCCTCTTTAAAATTTCTAACCTCATTATTAACTTCTCCTGAAAGAATGCAAATATTATTTTCTAACTAGCACATTTAAATAGAAAATGTTAATTAACCATCTTCCATTCAGAAGTTGCATCTTAATTATTCACAAACTTGTAGAATTTATTCCCTTAGCTTGCTTTATTGATAGATATTGTTTAGTTTACTTTTTTATTAAAAGGGCTCATATTATAGTGATAATATCTTCTGAAACATTACTTATTTACTAAAAATTATTCATCTAATTCTAGCAAGAAATTTTCTCTTGAAAAATTGTAAATATTTATTGTCTAATACCAGCATTTGAGCTTACATTGTTAGTCACCTCCCCCCATTAGTCATGCATCATACATACTTCATAACATTGTTGAGAGCTAAGATAACAAGCAAGGTGGTAAGGGTAGGCTGGAAAGCATTCACTGGTTTTCCTTTTACCATTTTGTTACTGGGACTTATTGTTTATGAGTCTCCTGTCAGCCCTTTTAATAGTTCTTTATACGAATATAAAAATATACTACTCTAGACCGAACCAAAGCCATGGAAGTTGAAATGTAGGTGGAACAAAGTAGATTATTATGTCCATTTATCTTAAACTTCAAGAAACCATAAAAGATGGACATGGTTATGGTTAAGATCCAGAATGCTCAAACTATATTTAGGGAACTTCTGAACCACCATCTCTACAGTCCCTAATCCATTTTATTTCCTCTTCAATCTTTTTTGAGGTAAAATGTCAAAAAGGACTGATTTGACCAGCAATTTTTTTTTTCATGGATTATTGGAAGATGCATAGATTACTGTGGTATTAGATAACTTTAGTTAGAGGGAGATTTTGTCAAAATGTCAATATTTTTTTATATTTTATATTGAATACAATACATTATATGTGTAATTTATTACTTAATATAACTAAAAAAACTTTTCAAATGTTATTTATTTATTTTTCAGAGAAGTATAATGGAGCAGAGATTAGGTGACCAAATACCTTTTCCAATGGTGTCATCTGGATTATTAGTTTCAATGCTTTGGTTGCTTTATGGAATCACTCTTGAAAATGCTTTCTTGATTGTAAGTTGTTCTAAATAATAGATTTAACAAGTTCATTATATAGAAATAAATAATTAAAAGTTCTTTTTTTAAATAGTAACAGTAACAGTATGAAAACAGGTATATTTTCCACTTGACATTCAGGTCATCTCCATTCCGATTCATTACAGACTAGCATTGCCCTAATAACCTACTTACTATTTAATTTTACATTTAAAAGCCAAATTTCATTTAGAAAAACAACTAATTACATCTTCTAATTGCCGTGAAATTATAATTTATGGTACATGTAAACACCCACTCTTTATTAATTTTGGTTTATCAATACAAATATATTTATTGTGTTTCATTTTAAAATTTAGCCTTCCATTTTGTGTTTAATAGGTTCATGCCAAATTTCATTAAAAAAAAAGCTAAAAACTGTGGCTTGCAGAACATTGACAGATACTCACATTCATATACTCTTACATATTCATACACACGTATAGCTAGATATATAAGTATGTAGACCATTTATGGAGTCTTATCGGTAGGATTGGAGAAAATATCAAAATAATTTTCTAAAATTCTCTATAGCTACATCTCTTCAGAATTCGCTAAAAGCCTGTCTTTGTTAGCTTAGGCAAATACTTATATTTTTCTTTTAAATATTATAACCCTGACATTTAGCTCAATAGGTTCTTACTTTTGATCGATGTATACCTAGAGCTGTTAGTATCAAGGTCTTATACTGGTTGAGCTTTGTTGAATTTGAGGAGTACTGCTTTTTAAGTGTTAGGCTGTCCATTGTGAAATTATTTAAATCTGGACATAGATTTTTTGATTGTTTGCCAGGTTTCCTTAATTTTGACTATGAAATGGCAAGTAAAATAAAATTTTTGAGGTCTTTTGATCATATTCTACTGTATATCAGGTCATCCAAAAAGTCCTGAAAAGCCCTGTTGTTTTTATAGTTTATGATTTGTACTTTTATTCTGGAGCCAGAGTTGTTCAATGAATAAAATACTGGATTTTAACCTACCAAAAAAATTATAATCCTTTATGGAAAGATTGATTAATTTTAATCCAGTCATCTTTAAGTTTTAAACTGGTTAGTCAAAAATGATTTTGGCAAAAACTCATATTAGATCAATTTGGTTTTATGAATATTAACTCAGTTTAAAAGCGACTGAAGCTGTCTAAAATAGGTGTTTTAAAAATAAAAAAAATGCTCTCTCTGAGCGGAACGTACAATTTCAGTTTACCAAATTTCATGCAAATGAGAGACACTTGAAGATGATACACGCTCAGGTAGGCCAAAGAAAGTTCATTGATTTCTAGGAAGTTCGAGGAATAATTGAGTTTGATCCTCGCCAGTTGTTCAGATTTGGCCTTACAACTTAATATTTTTCCAACCGCTGCCTAGATTTATCTCTATCTACTGGAAAAAAAGAAAAAAAATTTTCATGATGTTTATTAGGTAACGAGTTACCAAAAAAAATTCTGAAATCTAATCTCTATCCAAAGAAAGTTTTGCTAATTGTTTCTGAGCAGCCTAGGGTATGGTGCATTTTGAGATTCTGAATGAAGACCAAACAATCACTGCTGAAGTATTCTCCTCAAAATTGGACCATTGTCAAATTGACCGAGGACTAATTGACCAAGATTGTCTGGGAAGTTTTGCCACACATCCACCCTACTTCCCTGACAGTTAACCTACTGATCATAACCTGTTTTGATCTCTGAACAACAATCTCAGACAGAAATGTTTTCACAACTATCTGCATTGAACGAGTTTTTCATTATTAAAAATCAGCTGTTTTTTAAAGAAGGAATTTATTAAGGAAATATTCACCCTTAAAATTAATAACCTTCTCCCAACGTCATGTTTTTATAGATAATGTTTGTGAAGGGTAGGATTTTTAAGCGGGAAGCTAAAGAAGATTCAGGTGTTAAGGGGCTTATCTTACTTGTTTCTGCAAGTTGATTAGGGATCCATTTATCGAGTTTTTCTTTTTTTCTAGTTGATAGAGATAAACCTAGGCAGCGGTTGGAAAAATATTAAGTTGTAAGGCCATGTTGGGAGAAGGTTATTAATTTTAAGGGTAAATATTTAAACAAATAAATGTAAGTAATTACTTGTTTATTTTGAACTTCACTAATAAAAATGACATGACTTTTTGAATGGCCTGGTATTAAAAAATAAGTATTGGGACTCCAATATTAGAATTTCCTCAAATTAATATCCACCTTGCTTTAATCATTCAAATTCTAGCATAAATGAAACTTTTTTTAAATACATATATTTAATCATGTTAATAATTTTATAGTGTTTAACATGTATTAATATTTTTTCAGTTTCAAAACTCAGTTGGTCTTATTCTTATAAGCTTTCAATTGTATCTGTGCATCTTTTATTCTCCATTACCCAAGAAGGATGGAAAGGATAAAAAAGAATGAAACTATTATACAGGAAAAAGCTAACTGGTTCATTTTTCTCTTAATAAAGAATAGACTTAATTAATTTAAGTATAATTATATTAGTAAATATTACTTTAATTTTTCTCAGTAAATTAATTTAAGAGCTGTAGGTTTCATAAATTATTATTTGAGTAAATTGAGCACCCATAGAATGACTGACTGATTTTTTTTCTAGTACATTTTATAATTTATATATTATGTCATTGAGCTCCAATAGGCTAATAACAGTAATTTTATATGTATTATTAGGTTTAGGACATTGTAACATTTCTCCCTAAATCAACTAATAATAAATAAATAAGAACATTTATCTTTAATGTAAATAAGTACAGTTTATATTTAATTTTATCAAGGAATTAAGATGCTTAACAAATAATATTAAAAATTTATTTTTTATCTTGCTATATCTTTTCCTTACAAAGTAATTATCAATGATTTTTTCACCAACCATATGCAATCTTAATAAATATATTTATATTTTTTTACACTTTCAAAACTGATGACTTATAAAAAAACAAATATTTTTAATTGGACTGCTTGAGGTTTGTTAAAAAATAATTAAAATAAATTATATGAGTCCACTAGTTTAAAAGTAATAATGGATTGTGTTTTATCTCAGCAAAAAGTAATGCAATTTTCTTAAGTAATAAAAATCCTAATTAATTAGATCTAATTAATTTCTATTATTTCTTTAATTTTGATTGGGTGATAAAATAAGTCCTATATTCTCTCCCTAAAGAGCCTTATTTTGGGCTATATTCTCCCAACCAAATGCAGACAGTTGAACATAACTAAAATGCAAAAAACTTTTAAGTCCTACATAAAATAGAAAACAATAAAAGACAAGGTTAGTCATTCCATCAATAATAATTAATCCAAAATTAAAAATGTAAGAACATATAAATTAAAGCAAGGCTGCTTGAAAGCAGTCTAATAAAATTTAATAAGCCTGAGTTTATTAAAATTCAAGTTTCGCAATAAGAAAAGTCTCAGATAAAATTAATGTTTATTTGAATCAAATTTTTATCTCCACTCATTAGTTCTTATTATTAGCTTAGCACTTTCTGGATCTATAATCCCATCCTCTGAGCCAAGCATACTGTGATTTATTTGAGGTTGGTAACTACTTAAGAGTAAGCCACCATCCTTCGAGGTCCAAAAGTCTTAGTTCACGGTGTGCTTGGTTCTGAGGATGGGATTGTAGATCCTGAAAGTATTAAGTCAATAATAAAAACTAGCTTAATGTGGGATACATTAATCGTGTACCTATTAAAAATAACTCTACTTCCCAGATAATACCACTCTGTCAGATTAAATTGGCTTTTCAATTAAGTCATTTAAATTTGCTTGTAAATATATGTAATAAAATTATATGTTTGTGTGTGAATTGTATCTAATACAAAAATTATAAATATTCAATTGTATAATTTCAAATATGTTCTGAGCTATGGGTAAAATTAGCTTTACCTTACCTGAATTTTAAATTCATCTTACTATAAACTAATATCATGATAAGAATTAAAGTATTTGTTTAATATAGATAATTATAACTGACTCTGATGTTGTAAATATATTTCTGATGTGTTGCATGTTTTAATTGAGCTTTTTATTTGTTTTATCTGTCCAAATACCATAATATGCAAATTATTACAATATTTATGCACACATTCATAAAAAATGCCAATGTATTTTATTTATACGCCACCTATTTGAGACTTTATTTGGAAGGATCCAAGGCTGATTATGATGAAAGAAAATATATTTTGTGAAACCCTTCAAATAGAGTTGAACTTAAGTACAATACACATTCATGTATTTATGTGTGTATATATATATTATTATTAAATATTCCGTTGGTGCAGAGATATGATCCTCCATAGATCCAAGATCCAGTTCTTATAGGCACGACTCATTGGTTATTTCCTCAGCCGATAGTTATGCAGTGTTCTCTGTACGCTTACTTTCTAAGAGAGTTTCACGTGGTTTCAAAGAAGATTTCAGTTCGTCTGAAGACGGTGAAAGGAGGTCCCGATCGGCGACGTGCACCGACAATGGGATCTCGCTGGAAGTCTTACGTAAGCTCCCGCCAAGAAGAGGAAGCCGCCGTCGATAAATAGAGGTCAATTTTTGTCTCATCATTACAAATATATAATGTGCGTAGATTTTACTACTTTCTATAATGTTTTGTCAAGAGGGTGTTAACATTTTCTTCCGGTTTAGTTTTTTTTAGGAAGGAATTGAGTTGTGGATGCTATTGAATTTTCCCTTTTGAGTATTTAATTATAAGGAAATATTATAATTTATTCAAGGAAAATATCATAATCTATAGAATATAATAATAGGATTAGGAAGTTTGAATTACAAATTGCAATAAGGTTGATTGATGACAGTATATAAAACTTGAGAAAGTATTTACTGGCAACAAGTATTACACGATGGTAGTGAGTATAACCACTATTTTTGGGTTTCATTCTATTCTTTTAAATTGGTTTTCAATCCCTCTCCCCTCCCCCCTCGCCCGTCAATATTCAATCTTAGCAATTCTCGTAGAAGTCTAGGGCTCTTATATTAATACTAATGACTTGCAGAAGCAGATTAGAGCAAAAGTTGCCTCAAAATGGTCTACAAATAAAAAAGTATTTGAGGTAAGAAAATATAAACTTGAAGAATAAACCCCGAAATAATGTGTGATTAAAATTGCTAAATAAATTATTCTCGTACTTGCATGGTCCTTTATCAATCTGTCTTGTATTTGCCCAAACAATGCCAATTTAATTTTATTTATTTATACTAGGATAATGATTATACATATACCCTATGTAGCTGGATTAAAGATGGTATCTTTAATTCTTATATTTTTTTTANGTTTTTGATGGTTGCCGAGCTTTCGCACATCCTGTGATGGCTTCTTCAGGGCTGAATAGAGAATGAGAGCTGTCTTCAAATCCAGGGGTATTTATACCCGGCGCTGTCCGGTCCTTGGGAGAATTTAAGAATTTAGAATTTAGAGAATTTAAGAATTTAGAGAATTTTAGAATTTAGAGAATTTAAGAATTATAATTAATATATAATGAAAATGTATTACATCCTCTACTCTCTGAACACTGTTATGTACATTGGCCTGCATTCTTTTTTATTTATTGGAGCTTTATGTTTCAAAAATGCCAATAAGCTGTAAAGCTAAGGGAAATATTAGCCTATTGGACAAATGTGAAATATTATCGTAGAGTTTGACAGTGTAGACTTATTATTAGTATAGTTTTCATTATTAATATATTATTGAATATATCATCATATTACATCAGTATCATCAATATAAAAAAAACTTTTTTCTAAATTCTAGCTATTATAATCTTAATATTTATTGATTTTATTATGTGATTTTTATTTTACTCTTGTTGGAAATCTTATAATTTCTCAAAATATACTTTCTAATAATATCTCTAATGAATTCTCAATGCATAAATAGAATTGGGAGACTATTATAATAATGGTATTTAAAAGGTCTGTTTCAATTCTTACAATAATATCTAATTATTAAGAGAATATGGCCCAAACATGAAAGTTCATATTTTAGTGGCAGTAATTTTTATTTATTTTTATTATTATAGTTAATAGACTATATTACGTTCAGGGATAAAAAAAAAAACAACAATATATTACTATAGTTTGTCACTTTGAAGAAATACCCTTTCCTTTCTAAATTTTTAATATTTTATCTTCAAAATTTGTATCTGATCAAAAGGGAAGTAATGTACATGAAAATCACTTTTTTTTTTTTTTATGTGGATGTGATATAGGATTAAGACATATCTTTGTTCCACCATGAGGTTTAATTTCTTATAAGCTTCATTGAATAAAGGTGGAGTTATATTTTAAATTATTATAATGGCTTAACAATAAATCCTATATTTGGAGTTTTATGAATCTATTGTGGTCTACATCTTAATTCCTTAGTTTTCATTGTATAGGGAAAATCAAATATAAACTGAATTTTAAAAAATCCATTTAATGAAAAACATAAGACAATTACAATTGTTTCCCACCTTAGTTTACTTACTTTAGATCCATCAAGAAAGAAAGGTTTTAGTACAGTATCTTAGGCTGAAACTTGTTCCAATAGCTACTTGAACAGTGGCTTTGAATCATTGCACATCTAGAGCTTCTTTAAGTAGCGCAAACAAAATAACTTCAAATTGTACAATGAAATTATTTTAATGCTCTGTTGGGTAAAATTTAAGTTACATAATAATCAGTAATGGAATATAAATACATAAATATTCCACAAAATTGTGCTAAATGAACAGGGGTTTATTTTAAACCTAATTCCTAAATAGTGTTTATATTCAAAGAATTTTTCCCAAGCTTTTTTCTATCTCAATAGGCTTAGGAGCTGACCTCTTTTTGAAAGCATTGTTTATTGACTTTTAGTTGTATTATATAGTTATTTAAATTTTTTTAAAATCAAATTATTTTAAAATAGTGGTGGGAGACTGTGCTTTAAGATGCCAAGAAGGGTAGCACAAGTAGTAGAGTGTCCTTCATGGCAACAAGACTTTCTTTTAGTTTAATATGGCCAATAAGTTGTAAATGTTTTTAAATACAATGAAAACTCTTAATATATTAAAAATTAAATAATCTATTTTAGAATTTATTATCCCACTTCAATATTATTTCAATTGTTATCTGTCTCAACCATGTGATAATATTTTTCTTAAACTGTTGCTGTGATAAATTGATAATCAAATTATTTTAATAATCCTTTTTTAGTTATATATATATTTAAAAAAATTATTATATGATTTATTTATTAGTTTTCAAACTAATATTTCTGATG
>KZ807239.1:68453-80395 GCA_000696205.2 Oncopeltus fasciatus
TAAGAGTAATATTAATATTATAAATAAGTTAGTAAGATAAGTAATATTAGCAATTGAAATTTATAAATAAATAAAAATCATGCTAATATAACATTTTAAACAAATCCTTTTGTTATAGGTTTATTTACTTTAGTTCATTGCTTAGTTAAATTCTATTTTATTTAAAAATAAATTTTATATTACCCACTAAAATTAAGCTGTTATTTCATTCAATTATTTACTTTATTATTAATTAGTTATTTACAAAAATTAAACCTTTTAACATTATTAGATGTTTTTGGGGGGAACAAGGTTGATAAAAAAAATAAAATGTAAAAAATGTGTATTTTTTAATTATCTGCCAACGTTTTGGCTTACATGTAAGCCATCTTCAGGGCTATTATGAAGAGGGGAAAATCCTAGGTCATGAAAAAGGGATCCTGGTGACACAACGTCTCTTGCCTTCATGATAGCCCTGAAGATGGTTTACATTGTAAGACGAAACATTTGCAGATAATTTAAAAAATACACATTTTTTAAATTGTATTTTTCAGATCTACCTTGACTGAATTCCAACAAAAGACATCTAATACTATTATCTATAGTCAAAAAAAATTACCATCTAAACCTTTTAACATTCTTTATCTCATTCTTAACTTATATGTTTCTACATATTTTATCTGTTTTTAGAAAACTCTCTTTCAGTATTTTACATTTTTTAACTATATTTAAAATGAAGAAAAACTATAAATGGGTCAACTGATATTACTTCCTGTTTAATGAATTATTCATCATTTTTGTTTTGGTTTTTAGGGTTTTATGGATTTATACTTACGTGAAAAGTAGATATGAAAAACAATTTTTTATACATATTCTTTTATTATTTATGAAAGTTATATGTATTATTTTTAATATTAATGTTAGTTATAAAATGTGTCATATTGTTTTGTTTGTTTTTTTAAGCTCTATCTTCTTTCATCAAATGTAACATATGGTTTTTGCACTCATGACATTTTATCTAGGGTACTTTCTCTCCAAATAAATTTAATTTTTTGTTGTTTAAAAATATAAAGCATAACATTTTTCTCAAATGTTATGTCACCTTTGGCAGGATAGTTTTGCTCTAGCAAAGCTATTGCAGCACAAGGCACAAGGATGTAAAAGCGACCTCAGTTTCAGCTTTATTATTTATATTGTGGAATTATTGTCACATGCTGGAGTTGGAGGATAGGGTCTGTGCTAGTGAATTAGGATGGTATGGCAGTTTACTGTGGAAAAGGCTGAAGTGAGAAGAAATTAGGTCTAGAACAAAAGGGATATTACAATTGAAGGAAGGAATTGGATATGTAAAAGGATGCATTAGCTTAAAGGGAGTTTGTATTGAAATTACTGGATTTTTTAGATTTTGGAAGGCTTGGCAACACCCCAGATTTCTACACCCTCTGTCTAGATTGGTTGTAGTAATGTCTTGTAAAGTGTCAGTTTTTTCTATTGTTATATTGGAGTCCTTGTCTAAAATTTAAAATTTTCATTTTAGTGTGTTCACTCCAAGTGAGTCGTGAGTCAAGATTGTGAACCCCAGGTTACGAATAGAATTTTAGAGTGCTAAATAAACATTGTTAAATTTCACAATTTTAGGAAAGTTTTTCTTCCGCAATTGAAAATTAACTTGAATGCATTTCTCTTTATTGATTTTTATTCTCCATTTGCCACACCATTGTTTAATACTTTCAAGATCATGTTGCAGGTTTTTAGAATCATGATGGGAAGGTAGGTTAGCCCTGTCATCTGCAAATAGCTAAGAGCTAAGGAGATACTTGGATGGGTAAGGATGTCAGCTGTGAACAGAATGAATATGATAGGTCCAAGCACACTACCTTGAGGAACTCCAGCTTCCACTTAGTAGAAATCGGATTAATCTAATCCTTGCCAAACCGTAAATAAACGGTTGGATAAGTAAGATTGGCCAAGTTTTACTTGTAAGTATGGATTTCAGTTTAAATAAAAGACCACCGTGCCTGACTCTATCAAATGCTTGATAAACATCCAAAAAAGCACCTGGGCAGTACTCTTTGCACTGAAGGGAAGAGGAAATGTAATCTACAACACAAATCACTTGCTGTACAGTAGAATGCTCGCATCTGAAGCCAAACTGATGATATGGGAGGATATTAAAGGGTTCAATGGAAGTAATCATTCATTTTAACAGGATTTTTTTTTGAAAACCTTTAATAGTATAGGAAGGAGACTTATATATGACAATAGGATGAAGGGTAATATGGTGGTTTTACAGGTTTTGGAAAATCCCAGAGGAGTGGGAAGTGGGTAGTTCATAATATACAATTATAGATATAGTTCAGGAATATATTTTCCTCTTGAGAAGATTACATGGAATTTGACCATTGATTAAATTATATCCCGGTGTTCTGATAATTTAATTTAAAAAGTATTTTAAATTGAAAATAAACTTATAATAGTGAATTGATAATTTTGATAAATTATTATTATGGGTAACTTTCAAATTTAACATAATTTAATTCAGAGTTCGACAGCAGCCATTGTAGAGAGAGAGGACCTGTTTAGTTAGCTCTCTGCAATTGTTTCTTTAAAAGTGACTAAAAGTGTTCAGCTGTTATCAAACTGGTCACAGTTGAAGATGTTGTTGTTGTTTGTGGTTTAGAGGCGCTCAACGACTATGGTTATCAGCGCCTGTTATTTTTAATTTATTTTTATTTTTTTTTTTTATTTGTTATTTATTTATTCTTTTTTTTTCCCCTAAATAATCTCTATAGTAATCCTTATTTGCTGGAGATCACATGATCTCATGATGAGTAGCCCAAGCAAGAGTAGTCAGGGGACTACGCCAACACGCCCAGGCCCCCGACCCGCCCCAGGACAGGCCGCGGCGCCCCCCGGTCCCAGCTCTCCAGCGCTGCCTTAGGAGGCACACATCTAGGTGGCTGGTTGTCTGGCCTGGGGTTGAGGGTGTGACTGGTGGTGCCAGGCCGACCACACCCTCCAGGCCTACTTGTAGTGAGACCAGGTGGGGCACCAAGACCCACCCGAAACGAGGCCGACGAAGCCCTCCAAGCGAGGCGGCATGACCCCCGACCACTCCACGCCAGAACCACTCATCCAAAATTAATTATATCTATGACGATTTATCTATAGAATCCATCTCAGTATACCTATTCTTAAATTGTATCGTAAAGTGACAGATCTTTTATAAACATCAGATGTAGCCAGCCTGAAGACATTGACGAAGTTTCGAGGAATTTTACTGAGGAACAAACGCACAGCAAGTGAGTAAAATACTCTATTTTTTTAGTAGCGAGGATCATATAGGCAGAGGTGCTTGTTCAAGCGCGTCCCCTCCAGCTCCCTAGACAGCCGGCTGTTGTCGGCCGCCTTAGACTATCGGCTAAGCAGGTTAAGTAATCTCTGCTTGGTCCCCGGCTTAACGATAAAGAGCAGTAAATATTTGTATTTATTATATATTAATTAATTAATTACGTACATATCAAATTTTGGTCTGATGTGCAGACAGCTGGATGAGAAAAAAGGCCGTCAAAAATAAATATGTATGACCCGAAAGACAGACCAAAAATCAATCCTGACTCATCAGATTCTTACAGGGAGATAGTACGCTACCTGAAATCAGTAAACGCCCAGTTCCATAGCTAAAAGAAGAGAGGACTATACGTGTTGTAATTAGGAACCTCCACCACACTACACCGATCGATGACATCAAAGAAGAGCTCACTGACTTAGGGTTCGTGGTGAAAAACATTCGCAATGTTTTAAACCCTGGAAGAGGAATAGATAAGTCACCCCTACCACTTTTTTTTATAGATCTTGAAAAAACACCCAATGTTCAAGAAATATATTCAATTTCAGCACTGTGCCAAACAAAAAAAGAGGTACTCCAGTGCCATAATTGCCAACAATTTGGGCATACCAAAGCCGGCTGCAATTATAACCCGCGGTGCGTAAAATGTGGCGGTCTGCATCACACCAGCAACTGCCAAAAAAGACGAGAGGAACCTGCTACTTGCGCCCACTCCTACAAAAACCATCTTGCCAGCTACAGGGGCTGCGATGTATACAAGCAGATCAAACAAAAAAGTATACTCTCATACCTTATATTCTCCGTCTTCATTGGTTTCTGTACATCCTCTCCCGTTGGCTTTGTATACAATCAACAAGTATCATCGCAGCAACCTGCAACCCGAAACCCGTGTCTCTTATAGATCTGTCATCCAAGAACAGAAGCCAACAGAGAAACCCACCCAGGCCTCGATCTCTACATCGTACTAGACGCCAGCCTGACCAGCTATAGCATCCTCAGCCTCAACCACGTATATCACAGCCATCCATTATTGTTGTGGGGTATAGAGTGGCGTCTTGGGTGGGCTTGATGATAGGTTAAAGCGTCTCTTAAACTGTTGCGTTAGTTTTGTCTTCGGCTTACCTAGGAATTCCCGGGTAACCGATCTGTATACAGATTTAAAGTGGTTGTTTCCTTCCTACCACAGACTTTACTTCCTTGGTTCCTTTCATATAATACTGTCTTCACACATTCTCCTTCTTACATTTATGAACTCCTTATCGTCACCTCCTAGTCCGTTCAAGCCACACTAGATCCCGTACCTCTGATCTTTACACGCCCTTTTATAGAACTGCTACATTTCGCCGCTCTTTCCTAACTGGGCAGCTAGCCTTTGGAACTCCCTACCTTCAAAAATTCGACGTGCTCCTTTTCTTTCCATTTTAAAATCCCTTCTTTTTCAGCATCTTCTATCTATCCAAACTAAATCTTCCTAACTATGATTTTTGCTTATTAATAATTGAATAAATTTTATGCGCTTGTGATGTGTATGTAAAATAATGGAATTAGTGTGATTTGGTGTTTTCTTTAAATGGGTACTTCTTTTTTTTTTTTTTATCTTTCCCCAGTCATATTGTTATAGATTATTAACTCATCAGCCTCAAGGAAATGTTATTTTTGTATACGTTTATGTTTAATTTTTACCATTTCCTTTATTTATCGCACCTTCCTTTATAATAATGTATATTTTTTTAGCCAGAAAATACCTTATGTAAAATTCACCTATGTTATTCAAGGGGACTCTGTTAGTACCAGAATGAAGTTTATTTTCTTCTTTCTTCTTCTTCTTCTCATCCATTTCACACATCTCTCCTCCTAGCGCCAATTCAGAACTACAATATGTGAGCAATATTTTACGACAACCGCATCCCCCACCCAGGAGGGAGCGACCCAACGTCCTGACTCCACCCTTATCAAATGATCTATATACCTTATTTCACTCCTTCTTCTCGCAACTTAACTCCCTCATTACACAACTCATATCCCTACTGACCAACCTGGTCACAAAAATGACCCTACCAACTCCTCACCAACACCACGATTCCCCAATCCAAGAATTCCTTTACTATCCTCCTATGAAACGCTAACGTCATTCGGACGCACACAGACACAAGACTAACTAAACGAAATAGTGTAAAAATTGCTGGCTATCACACTTATAGGACAGACCATCCTGACGGACGAGCTCATGGTGGAACTGCACTTCTTATAAAGAAATCCTATACCCATCATATCTTACCCTCCACTTCCACAGAGTCCCTTCAATCAATATCAGTGTCTATTTAAACACCCTTTTATCCTATCACACGTTCAGCAGTGTATTGTCCTCCAAATAAGCCAATCACTACACCAGAATTTTCCACTTTTCTCAAAGACCTTGGTTCCCGTTTTCTTGCCGGTGGAGACTATAATAGAACTTATCTCGGAATTTCTCTGAGAACCTGATGATCTAGATGACGCTGTACATTCCTTCACCACAAACGTTCTGCAATGTATGTATATATCTAATCTCAAACCAAAATTTACCAAATACTCTTCTGAGTCCCAAAAACCACTCCCAGATTCGCTTAAAAAGCTTATCATAGCGAAACGCCGCACAAGAGCATTGTTCCAAAAATATAGACACCCCTCAGTCCGCAAAGAGTTTAATCATCTTTCCAGACTCATAAAACAATAATTAAGTGTTTTACGAAATGAGGCTTTTAATGCCTATCTGTCTACCCTCTCAGCAGGAAACAAATCCCTTTGGATTGCTACTCGCAGAATCCTTAAGAGCCATGAAGCTTCCACTCCCTTGCGTCGAGGTGATGGTTCCTGGGCCTCTTCTGACAAAGACAAGGCCGAAAGGTCTGCCCAGCACCTCAAGCAAACAGTTACTTATCCCTTAGACCTGTCCAATGCCGCGTACCATAGACTGAGGAGTTCCTGGACATACCATTACCTATGTCCTTGCCACTCAAGGAAGTAACACCTTCCGAGGTCAAGTATATAATCTCTCATCTTCCTAAGCGCAAATCACCTGGATATGATTTAATCGCCGGCCAAATTATCCATAATCTTCCCAAGAAGGCAATTGTATTCTTGGCCTCCATTTATAATTACACATTCAGAACTACTCACTTCATAGCTGCCTGGAAAGCAGGAGATCCAGGTTTTAGTCCTGGCTGGGACAGATAGATTTTTTATTCTATTCCCTCTCATTAATTGTTTAAAATTTACGTGGGATAATAAACCACAACTAAATTAATATTTATAAATAATTTGCTTATGTTATATATTTCTATAAAATTTTATATTTAGCATTGCTAAAACATAACAAACACAGTATTTATCTTTTTTGTTTTCATACAATGCCTTTAGTTTTGTTAAAGTCATTCTTATTGAGAATTTTAAATTCATTATCTTGCAAAGCTAAAGGTAATGCTATGCAATAGATCAAATATTACTTTTTAATCTTCTGAGGTCATTTACATCATTCAGGGTATCCTTATTTAAGAACATTTATGTAAAAATATAAAAGATGAATAATAACAGTATCAGTTTAAATCGTATGAAAAGATTTGTTACGATCTTATTTAATTATTTTTGTTATCCTTATTTCTTTATAGTTAAAAAAAGTCAGAAAATAATTTTCTACTTCAGCTATTTAAATATCCTGAAAGCGTGCATGCACAACAAACTTATGTATTTTAGTCTTCAAACAAGATTCATGGTTTTGATGCCAGAGATCCATAAAATTTATAATCTTTTATCTTTTTCGTGTAAAAAAAAAAAAAGTGAAGTATTTTTTTTTTACTTGAAAAATTCTAAAAAGTGTTTAAAATGAGTAGAGGATGTTAGTACAACTAACTACTGTTAGTTGTTTTTTTTTCTTTCGATGCGCCACACTCACTGGCAAGTTTGCCAATACTTGTGGACAAATGTCTTAACACCTTCCTTTAGAACCACTTATATCAATACCCATTGATGGTCAGACCAGAACCATTCTTCTTTTTACGTTATATCTTTACTGCTTAAAGAACAAATTTTCGGACCTACAGAGCGACAATGAATAACTAGGACTAAGGGTTTTCCTAGACCACAATTGTAATTATAATTTTACGGTCTATAAGCTGGTTTATATGTAGCTTAAATTATAATTTTACCGCATTCAACTTTCAATTAGTTGTTTTTCTTAATGTAATTTAGCAAATAGTTTTTAAATGTTTAATTGAACGGTTATTTACGAAATCGGTTAAATACGATTTGGGAATAACCTATAATGTCAAGTGCTGGTACATTTTTTTTATCGTTGTAGCGCGTATAATATTCAGTTTAAAATAATTAAATTGACTCCAGTTTTGAAAAAAGATACATTCTTTTAGTGTATGGGATTACATGAGACGGAAAGTCAAAAATTAATGTCCTTTTAATATATGAGTTTTAAAATATATAAACAGAATTCGGTATGTAGACTTTATATTGTAAATTATATTGATATAATTCAATTTGGGTTGAAATCAGATGGTGTGGAAAGAGAGGTTAAGATGAAGACAAAAATTTTTAATATTAATATCTTCGTTTTTTTAGTCACGAAAAAGTTTAAGAACAAAATAAATCTAATTTTCTAAAATTTATATTCTGTAACATTTTTCATTATATAAAATTTATAAAGATATTTATGAATATAACTCTGATGGCTGAGCACTCCCCAAACTCTTTCTTTCCAGTCAGTAGAGAACCAGGGACATGGTCTTTTTTTTTATACTCATTGTTCTCTCCGAATTATCAGATATTATCCATATTTAATGAAACATGGCAAATCTGCTTAGTTTCTCAGCTTCTCTTTGACACTTTATGTACGATCCGCCGATAATAAATGCTTATTTACTCTACCTCTTTGGCTCCCTTCTTTTTGAATGAACAGGTTTTGATCGACCTAAACCGCTTAACCTGCTCAAATGTAATTTCTAGTTCTCTTTTGATTAAAGATGGCTAAAACTACATTTAAGGAAGATGAGCTAGGAAGAAAGTGGGATCAGTGTATAGCAGACGCTTTTATTAAACTAGGTACTTTTTTTTTTATCCTAAAACCAACGAATATATAAGTAAGCTATCGATTAGAATGAATATTTTTCTCTTTCTGATTACTGTATATTTCTATAGTAATATTTATGTATTATTTTATTCTATAACTTAAATTGTTGTAAACTAATATTATAATTAACTTCTTATTTTTGTTTCTTCATCTATATCTACTATACATTTTATTAACAGATTTGTACAGACCTGAACTGTTTTAATTTGTAATAATGGTTATTACTCTTTCTGGTTGGCTATTACATTATCTTATAATTAATTACTCGGCAGTTTTAATTTCTTATATTTTACTTTTTTAAATTGATAGTATTATATGCTGAACTATTTACTTTTTAGGAGGTGGTATTGCTGTAGGTGCTGTATCATCTTTAATACTCTTCAGAAGTAAGTATATTCGTTTTATTAAACTTTTATTAATTTATTACATTCTGTTAAATAAAAATATTTTGTAGTTTGATCACAATGAAGTAAAAATGACATTCAATGTCAATCACATGAGGAGAGAAGGTGACCAATGACACCACTCTCAAAAGGTATATTAGTAGTAAAATTTAATGATATAAATATTTTTGTTTATATAGTGGCTAGTTTATGTTATCGCTGTTGATTTTTTGAATGTACTTTTAATTAATAAGAAACTTCTTACTATGAACAGTTTTTTTACATATAAAAATCTTTATTTATTACAGTATTTTATTAACATCTTGTAATTTTATGACGTAGAAAAATTACAATAGAAAAAAAATTTAAAATATAAATAATATAAATAAGTGAACATAACTGCAGGAAGATGGGACCATCGAACCCATTCCTAATTAGTTTAGGCAATAAGGCACAGGAGGTCATGAGGCCATCTCCTTTTAAAGCCGGGGAGGATTGTAAGGATTGGAGTCTGGCAACAGGGATTGGTTGATTAGGATGACATTGGGGTTCACTATGTTAGTGCTTGAAGCAGGTGGAGATAAGATCTTGGATGAGAGAGTGACTTAAGTCATGATGAATGGACCATGAACATTATCAGTTCTATGAAGAATAGTTGTAATCACCTTTACTACTGCATTGCCTAGAATAATTTCAATATTGTAAAAAGTAATTCTTGACTTACCAATCTCCTATTATTTTATTTTATGTTTTAATTTCATGCCTATAATATTATGTAATGATAATTAAAGTTTAAAATAATCAGTGCTGTCACTGAATTTGTGAAGGAAATTATAAATGGATGACATATTTATTTCAAAGAATACACTTACCCTTTAGAAATTAAATAATTATTTATTTTTATGAGTGAAATTAGCAGGCTATGCAATTGATTATGCTAAGAGCCATTCTTTACAAACATTAATCAAAGTTCCTCTTACTGACCCATTGTTAATTTTACAAATGTGAAGTGCTGTAATATATATGTACAATATTAAGTGATGCATTTAGAAAATGCCTTTTGGTCTACTACTTTAAAGCATGTGATTGGGGAACATCTGAACTTCATGCGACCCTTATCCTCAGGGGATGTGGAGAAGATTTCGGGAGCCAAGAAGAAGGTTCTGTTAGTGAGAAAGAAGCCGACTAAAGGTAAAAGTGCTAGATCTGTAAGCGAATAAGAATACAGAACAGGAAGTCATCCTGTTATTCTAATCCTTTTTTATTTTATACAATTTCGGGTGCTTATGACACGTATGTCGTGCATGGGATGACACATTTGTAGATTTGGAAAGTGGAAAAGAAGAATTAGACAATTTTCTATAATAGCTGAAATACCTCTTTATTATGGAAGTGGAGAAAGACAATTTAATCAATTTTCTCCATTTGAAAATATAAAAGAACAGTGTTTTTTTTTTTTTTTTTTTTTTTTTTGTTTTGCTGTGTTAGTAGCCTCCCTTGCAACCACTTAGGGTCATTGGAGGGAGGGGCTATCTACAGGTTGCCACCCCATTCTAAACACCCATGGCTCAGGACAAGCTTCTATTTATAAATAAAAGATTGACCTGGGCAGGATTTGAACCCGCAGCATCAGGATTGCGAGACCCGAACGGATCCCCTGAGCTAGCCTGGCGCCCCTAGAACAGTGTTTAAATTTGCTATTTTAGAAAACCCACATGTCACAACATAAGTGTTCACAACACTTCTAACCAATATTCAAAATACAAGCTGTCAGTTTTTGATCACAAGACCTACAGACTCGTGAAATACCAATGTCCTATAAAAATTATAGGAGATGGAGAGATTTATTCTAGAATAATAAGATACAAAACATTTTATATAGATGTAATTTTACATGAGCTAGAAAGAAATCTTTTTATTAATGATTTGGAGAAGAGTAAAATTTAAGGCCCGAGAATATGTGGATAACAATCAATTTTTTGTAGTTAAGCAAAAAATTTTGAATAAACTTAATGAGTTGCAAATCACTCAGAACTTATGTATGTAATGAAAAAGATAAAATCACATCAGGTGATTCTTCAGGGAAGAATTAGACTCTAGTCTAACGATTAGAGTGGATCTTTTTGATAGAACTTCAAGAAAGTTAAACTTAGGATGCAAAGAACACCTAAAAACTAAAAAGACAAATTTCTGTCAGTAATTAATTAAAGAGAGCTATATAGATGGTGTTCAGCTAGTCTCTCTTTTGCACTTAAAGCAAAGACCCTATTGTATTGTTTGTGGTGCCTGCATGATCTAAAACACTGATAAGGAGTATTTTTGTATCAGGTTTAACTGAATAGTTAAAATAATCTCTCAAATCCAAAGCCCTTTAGACTCGACCACTTGTTCACACTGAAAACAAACTCAACTGCCTTCACACCTACCAATGTATTGCCTAAAAATTTATATGTATATTTTTTTTTTGTTTTCTTCATAATTTTAGGCCTATATATTAAAATTATTTATTATTCAAACTCGATTGACCACTTGATCTGCATTTTGTAATTTTTAGCCCTGAAGGCTGCCAAAATGAATGAATTCTTGTTATTTTTATACAAGACTTTTTTCTTAAAATTGTGTGAATTTCAATGTGATCTAAAGTATACCCTTGTTTTATCACAAAGTGTTTATTCAAGAGGATTTCTTAATTTAATTAAATTATTAAATATTTCTATTATACTAACTATGAATCCTGACTGACTTTAGAGAACTTTAATGTAATATTTATCATTCTCTTCTCATATTTGAAGACTTGTTCAAGAATATGAGACCACTAAAGTCAGCTAAGCAATTTTCTTCACCTTCATTGTTAACTTGTATCTTATTGTTTTGTTTTCAGGAAGAACGTGGCCAATAATACTTGGCTCAGGCTTTGGTATTGGTCTAGCCTATGGTCATTGTGAGAGAGACATTGCAAATGTTCTAAGTTTATCGCCCTCACATGTAAGTACATTAAATGCATGATTTCATTATATTCTCTTTTGTTACCTCCTATATAGAGTGAACTCATTTTCTCACATTATTAGTATTTTTATTTTTGTCATATTATATATATATAGCCATCTTCAGGGCT